>SJYC01133192.1:0-23893 GCA_006408675.1 Madoqua kirkii
TTGTCAGCAGGAAATTTGGAAATAAAAAGCTCATTTGCATAACACCCCTACAAGCCGTTAATAGTATCAATGGTTTATTTTCCATTAGCCGCTGAATCAAAATGTTTGATTAACGGTTCACTTGCAAATCAAAAGTAAATATCTAACTGGCGTTATGTTTATATCGGTTCTCTTATTTTGTAACCAATAATCATATATGGTGAATTTACTTTCACTAATATAGTAAAATGCTTGTTTTATTTATATTTGCTATTTAGAGGCAATTTTTTAATGACATCTGTATCTTTACCCTTTAACTGAGTGAATTAAATTATGTAAAACAAGCAACATTAAATTTGTCCTGGAACTAGTTAATGTTGAATGGAAATTGTCTATATTCTGAAGCATTAGGAGATCTTTGTACCTAGGATGTTAGTCTCTCACTTGAAGCCTTTCTACTTTAGGGAATAAAACTAGTAAAAGTACTCCCTCCTCACATGAAAATTCCTTTTAGTCACTGCTTTCACTAATCTTTGACAGAATTTTTAAAAATTAATTTAAAAAACACAGCCTAATCAATAATGCAACAAAAAATACATGTCCATGAAATTTACACCCTTTGTATATTTTGGGAGGAGGGATGGTGTTGGTTTTCTCTGTATCTAACAGCAGCTTTTTATCTGACTTATTACCTACACCTTTGTGTGTGTATTTATATAAAACTGCTAAAATGCATAGCTAACTCAGCATTTAAGTTGTAGAAAGGTGAAAGTATTTTACTGGCATTATCTTCTGAATCCTTTCTACCCCTTGGGAATAAAGATGATGAAGCAGATTTTCAGCAAATGGCAGTAATGTTCTAATTTTTTTTCCAAAGCATAACATGAAAGCTGGGTCTTTGATATCCGAAGATAAACAGCATTTGATATAATTGCTACAGACTTTTGAGAGGGAGCATCAAGAGTAAGGGCTCTGGAGCCAGACTTCCCAGGTCAGATCCTGGCTCTGACACTTACTAACTGGGTAAATTTAGGCAATTGCTTCATTTTTCTATAGCTCCGTTGATTTCCTCTGAGGAATGAATGGTAATTACCTGCTTCGTGAATTACTGACAGAAAAAAATGAATTTAAACTGTGAACAGCTGAAGACAGTAACTGACGTTTTAAGTGATTACTGCTTTTCGTGAATTTGCAGTTTAGTCTCATTACAGTGATAGTTTTACTTTCCCAGTTTTGCAAAGACCGGGTATCAGAGTTCTACCATTGTTTTCATTTATCTTTAAGTCCTTATCACAGCCGAAAATAGCAACTGGAAACACCAACTTTTATTTCAGATCTTTTCTCTTTCTTTGAAACGGACTCATCTATTTGCTGTCTTACTGTGAAAAACCTTAATAAGTAGTAATTCATTTGTGCCTTTGCTTTAATGTGTCTGTCATCTGGATTAGAGGCAAGATGACTATTAATTTGTGATAAAAAATAAAGATGCTTGATCCTAACATCTCATTAACACATGTGGTTATTGTTAAGGAATGTAAATTTTTATGTTATCGTATTTTACCTGCTATGAAAAATTTCAGTTTAGGATTAAGTTTTTCCAAGACGTGAAATATCTGTCAGTAAGTGGTCAAAATGGAAAAGTACATTCTCTTGTCAAATAATATGCCCAGATAATATTTATTTGAAAAGTGTCACACGAGAATGAAAGCTTCATTCATTAATTCATTCAAGAAACATTTAGTGGTTATCTATTTTGTTTTTGTTTAATCTCTAAGTCACATCCAACTCTTTTGCAACCCCAGAGACTATAGCCTGCCACGCTCCTCTGTCCCTGGGATTTCCCAAGCAAGAACACTGGAGTGTGTTGGCATTTCCTTCCCCAGGGCATCTTTCCCACCCAGGGATCAAACCTGCGCCTCCTGCACTGGCACGTGGATTCTTTACCACCAAGCCACCAAGGAAGCCCAGATATCTATTATTTGCTAGAATAAACTAGAATTCAAAACAGGTCCTATGGAGTAGTGAAAATTTGTTATAGTATCTAGGAACAATTTTATGAACCCAGATCAAACCATTTCTTTCTCACCAAGGAGTCAATATACAAGTCTATGAAAGTAACCCTCAATTTACCTTCAACTCTTCCGAAGTTGTCAGAGGGCAATAAAAACAGCTATGGCTTCCTGCGACAAAAACTCAGGCTTTACAACCTTGCTAAGTAAGTCAAGAATAGGAATGGATACATAAGGGGTCAATAAACTGTCCCTGGTCAACTTTATACAGTATGCATCATCCAGCTGCTCATGTTGTCTTTTTAAAATTGAAGTTTGCTTGATTTGTTAGTTTCAGATTTTTATATATTGCATTGTGCTTAGTTGCTCATTGTGTCCAGCTGTTTGCAATCCCATGGACTATAGCCCACCAGGCTCCTCTGTAGATGGGGTTATATGCTCTTTAATATTATTACAAAATAATGCTGTGTATTCTTGTTGCTTATTTATTTTACACATAGATATACTTTGTATATCTTAATTCCGTGTCCTTAACTTGCCCCTCCCTGCCATCCTCTCTCCCCACCATCCTCTCCCCACTGATAAGCACTAGTTTGTCCTCTATAGCTATGAGTCTGTTTCTATATTGTGATTACATTTGCTTGTGTTCTTTTTTAGATTCTACACAATAACATAGAGTATTTTTTTTTCTCTGACTTACTTCTCTAAGCATAATACCCTCTAGGTCCATTCACATTGTTGCAAATGCAGAAGTTCATTTCTTATTTTGTGGCTGAGTAATATTCCATATCTATCTATATTATATAGTTGCTCATGTTTTAGAGTCTTCTGCCATCTCAGTGAAACAGAATATATCATTGCAATCTATGTATCTTTTTTCCTCTAAGTAAATACACATGGAAAAGGGATGGATGTCTTGCAAATCTGTAACTGTGATGCAAAATTATGCCAAGTTTGAGAGTCACAGGCCATTTCCTGAACTAAATAAAGCCTGCCTTGGGAAGCAATTGAAAATCAGAATTCTGCTTTACATTGCTCAGTTACCCAGGCAGCTGGAGTCTTTTCAGCCAAGTCTCTGAAGAGTCCCTCAAAAGCAGTCTTTTTAGCCAGGATGAAAACAGTTCTTCCGAGTTATACTATTAACTCCTCTGTACAAGTAGAGGTCTGGTTAATGCTCAGGAGACTGAGAAGAGAAACAAAAATCTTCTTTCTTCCAGGAAAAAAAAAAAAGAGATTTTAAAAAACTGCATCAATCTACTTTATATTTGAGTAATAGGCTCTCAGGACAAAAAATTTTGAGGTCTCCCATTGTAATAATAAATAATTATTATTACAGTGTTACTTAAACATAAACATAAAATCAGGTTATATATTTTAGCTTATTTACAGCTTTAAAAAACAACCATACTTAGAATTTTATTTCCCCCAAAGCCCCCACATTTCTGGCATTCATTTAATGTGATAAATCATGTTTTGCTAAAATTAAATCCACTGCCCACAATGTGAATATAGTTCTAATGTTATGGTGAAGAATTTTTTTAAGATCAGCATCCCCAAATTATTCTGTACTATGTCATGAATCCATTCTCCCATACTCCTTCTAGATAAACTATCATCAGACCGCAGAGTTCTGCAGTCAGACTGCCTAAATTCAAATCCCAGGACTATCACTGCCTGGGTTCTGAATGGGGGACCACTGGCAAGTTACTTAACATCTCTGTACTTCAGTTTCATAGGGCTGTGGGGAGGCTTACTAGAGTTGATAAACCTCATGTACAATAAGCACTCAATTGATATTAGTTAATATATTTCACCAACTCAAGCTCCACACAGTTAGCCCACAAGGATTCAAAGCTCAGTTCAGCAGGCCTATAAGACTGTGGAGAATGGAATTTCTACTTCCCCCGGAAAACAGGAACTGAATTCAAACCAGGCTTTTTGCATACAGTCAGGGGCCAAGTTTACCACTTGCTTACCACTGTACTTGTTTACCACTGCAAACAAGCTGCTCTCTTGGAAGACAAACAAGATCCAGCTACCACTAGGTCCTGCTCATCGGCTCCTGGGATGGGGACTGTCATTTCCCCAACTGCAAGCCCCAGAAGTAAAACAGTTAAGGTCACCTGCATCATCATTTTCTCTTCTCTACTGATTTATTCCCACCCATGTGTAAGTATCACTTAATGTTATATACATTTTTTTCCATCTTTATTAAGATGTAATTGACATGTAACATTGAGTAAGTTTAGGGTGCACAACAAGAAGATTTTAACTTCTTAAATATTGAAGAATGATTACCACCATCGCATTTGTTAACACCTCCTGCACATCACATAGTGATCATTTCTTTTTTGTAGCGAGAACATTTAAAATCTACTCTTTCAGCAACTTTCAATTATATAATAATTATAATTATCACATTGTAAAAGAGATCACCAGGATGTTTACCTTATGACTGAAAGTTTGTACCATTTGTCAAATATCTCTTCATTTCCCTGTGCCCCTGCCCAGGCCCACCTCAGACAGCCACCAAGCTCTTTCGTTCGTTTCAGTCTGGTTTCCTTGGAGTCCACATATAAGTGACATCATATATCGTTTGTCTTTCACCATCTGACTTATTTCACTTGGCACAATGCCTGCAAGGTCCATCCGTGTGGTCACAAATGACAGAACTGCCTTCTTTCTATGGCTGAATAATATTCCATCATATATATGTGTGTATGCGTATTATATATATCGATATATCTCCACCTTTTCTTTATTTGTTTCTGTACCAGTGGACTCCCAAGTCATTTCCATATCTTTTCTGCTATAAATAATACAGCAATGAACGCAGTTGTGCAGAAATCTTGAGATAGTGATTCTGTTTCCTTCGAATATAAACCAAGAAATGGAATTGATGGATCATATGGTAGTTCTATTCTTTAATCTTTTGAGGAACCTGTACACCTTTTTCTATAGTCACTGTGCCAATTTACATTCCCATCAACAATGCATAAGGTTCCCTTCTCTCCACACTATCTCCAACACTCATTATCTCCTGTCATTGACAACAATTCTAACAGACATGAGATGGTATCTCACTGTGGTTTGATTTTCACTCTCCTTACGATTAGTGATGCTGAGCACTTTTTTTCATGTAACTGTTGACCATTTGTGTATCTTCTCTGGAAAAATGTCTATATAGATCCTCCATTCATTTTTTAACTGAATCATTGGGGATTTTTTTGCTATTGAGTTTTATATATTTTGGATATTAACCCCTTATCAGATAAATGATTTGAAAATAATTCCTCTCATTTCATAGGTTGCCATTTCATTTTGCTGTTTGTGCTTTGCTTTTGCTCTTTCTATTTTGGGTATCATATCCAAAAAATTATTACCAAAACCAACATCAAGACATTTTTTTCTCTGATTTTCTTCTAGGAATTTTCTGTGTTTTTAATCTTATGATTAAGTCTTTAATCCATTTCAAGTTAATTTTTTTAAATGGTGTAAGTTAAGGGTCCAATTTCATTTTCTGCATGTGATTATCCCATTTTCCCAAAACCATTTATTGAAGAGTCTGTCGTTTCTCCAATGAATATTCTTGGCTTCCATGTCAAGTATTAGTTAACCATATGTATGAGAGTTTGTTTCTAGGATCTTGATTCTGTTCCACTGGTTTAGATGTCTATTTTTATTCCAGAACCAAACTACTTTGATTACTGTAGTTTAGTAGAATGCTTTGAATTTTTAGGGTGTGTGCTGCCTCCAGTTTTGTTCTTCTTTCTCAGGATTGGTTTGGTTAGTGTGAAGCTTATGGGAAACATCTTACTGACATAACACTATATTATGGTGATATCAGCTTAACTTTGATCACTTACAAGAATCTACCCCTTTACTCTCCCCATTTTTATGTTTTTAATGTCGCCATTTATATCTTTTTATATTGTGTATCCATTAACAAATTATTATATCTATAGCTATTCTCAATACTTTTGTCCTTTAATCTTTATACTAGAGTTAAGTAAACAAGGTATTCATCGGAAGGACTGATGCTGAAGCTGAAGTTCCAATACTTTGGCCACCTCATGTGAAGAGCCGATTCATTGGAAAAGACTCTGATTCTGGGAAAGATTGCAGGCAAGAGAAGAAGAGGGTGGCAGAGGAAGAGATGGTTGGACGGCATCACCAACTCAATGGACATTAATCTGAGCAAACTCTGGGAGATGGTGAAGGGCAGGGAAGCCTGGCGTGCTGCAGTTCACGGTGTTGCAAAGAGTCAGACACTATTAGCAACTGAACAACAGCAACAAATAGTTACTGAATCTCACAATATGCTGACCTTTACTAGTGTGTTGTACATAGACATTTTCATGTTACTTTTCATATTCTTTCATTTCAGCTTGAAAAGCTTTTCTTCTTGCATTTTTTTCATGAGGCAGGCTTAATGGTGAAGAATTCTCTCAGCTTTTACTATTAGGGAAGTCTTTATCTCATCCTCACTTTTGAAGGACATGTTTGCTGGGTAGAGTGTTCTTCTTAGGCATTGTTTTTTCTTCTTTTTGTTTTCCAATAGTTTGAATTTATCATCCTATTCTTTCTTGACTTGAAAGGTCTCTGTTGAGAAATCCACTGATAACCTTATGGGAAATTCCTTTGTATGAGAAAAAAATTTTTTTCTCTTGCTGCTTTTAAAATTATGTTTTTGATTGGAGAGAGTTTTTTAATTATGTGTCTTAGAGAAGTTTATTTCAGATTGAAATTTTGGAGTGACGTTTTAGCTTCATGAACTTGGATATCCAAACCTCTCCCCAGATTTAGGAATTTCTCAGCCAATTATCTCTAAGTACGTTTTCTACCCCTTTCTCCAGCTCTTCTCCTTCTAGGACTCAAATAATGATTTGCCAGAAGTAAATATATACTTACAGGGTAGCAATTCAACTTCAAATCCTTTTAATCCATAAATTGGACTGAGGTGATCTAACACTACTAATGCCCCCTAGGTAACTAGAAGAGGCAAAGTGGTATCTTCTCTGTAGGAAGATAAGATTAACCTAGCCTCAAATTAGTTACACAAATAATTTTGCCATGCAATGGACAGCACACAATCAAAAATAAGCAGACAAACAAGGAGACAGTATTATACAAACAAAAACCAGTAAGAAAAAACCAGACAATATAAATAGATCGACAGGGACTCCAATTACTAGGTTTCCAGATGCAGACTTTAAAATAAATATGCTAACAATATTCCAAGAAATAAAAGACATTAAAAATTTTGGCAGAAGAAAAATATGTATGTACATAAATAAATGGATATTCAGGAATTAGAAGGTAGAATAATTGAAGTAGATGGATAAAACAGCTGTTTAAATATATCTTTTAAAAAAAGAGAAGCAGTTGACTAGCACATAAATCAGAATATTCAGAATAGAGCACAGAAAGATAAAAAGATGGAAATTACACAATAAAACAAGAGGTACATTGGATGCAATGAGAAAGTTCAATTATTAATATTCAGAAAAGGAGAGGAAGAATAGAACAGAAGCACTATTTGACAAGATAATGGCTGATGGAAAGCTACAACTGATATGAACTCTAAGCAGAAAAAAAGAAACAAATCCACACTAGGTACATTACAGTAAAGCTGATGAAAACCGACAATGATGAGACTAGGTCAAGAGAAATATTTGAATATAAAAGGGAAAGGGAAAAAAAGAAAAAGGTGGGACAACATCTCATATTCCTACAGAATCAACAAAAGCCAGAAGACAAAAAGTACTATATTTACCTTCCAAAAGAACGTGACTGCTGACCAAGAATTTTAAACCTGCTATGAAGACTCATTATGAGTTTATAGCAATTAAAACAGCGTGGCACCAATCCAAGGATTAAAAAATGACCAATATAATAGGACAGGGTCATGAAACAGACCTACATAGGTGTGCATTCTTGACTTATTGCAAAGGGGACATTGCAGAGCAGTGGGGTATCTTTTCAACAGATGGTACAGAGTCAATTAATTAAGCATGTAGAAAAAATAAAATTTGGCTCAAACCTCACACTCATTATATGAATATATAAATTCCAGGAGAACTGTATATCTAACTGTGATTTGTCAGACAACGTTTTTTTGAAAATCCCATAGGAGAGTTTTTGTGCTCTTAAGGTAGAAAAAGCTACTTGAACAGTACACCAAGAACACGAACTCTACAAAAGAGGAAAAATTGATCAACTGAATGGCATTAAAATTAAGAATGCCTATTATTCAAAAGACATGAATGATTAAGAGAGTGAAAAGGTAAGCACCAAGTGGGAAAAGATACTCCTAGCACATATGATTAGGACGACTGCAGCTGTTGCTTGTAAAGTGATCATACTTGTTTACCTGCTCCTTCGTCCCTTCAGCTTTCACATCTGCATTCTAGCCACAGAGAAAGAAGGGGGACAGCTTTTGTACCGACTACTTCTCCATAGATTCCAAAAACTTATTACAAGGCTACGTTGATCTGAAAGGGACACTTGGAATGCAGTCTTTACTCTGAGTATCTATGTGCCCAGCTAATATTCAGGATTCTACTAATGAAGAGAAAAAGGAGAATGAATATTCGGCTATGGTTTTGGTGTGTGTGTGTGTGTGTGTGTGTGTGTGTGTGTGTTTTAATTTTTGGCTGTGCTGGGTTTTTGTTACTGTATGAAGGCTTTCATGGGCTCTGGGGCATGCAAGCTACAGTAATTGCATCTAATGGGTTTACTTGCCCTGCAGCATGTGAGATTTTTCCTGGACTAGGAATCTAATCCATGTCCCTTGCATTTGCAAGCAGCTTCTTAACCACTGGACTACCAGGGAAGTCCCCTCTGCTATACTCTTAATTAGAAATATTCCTTCCAGTGAATTCAACAGTGATCAGATCTGGGTGGTTGACATGAATTTCCTAAGACTCTGAAAAGTTTCAGTTCTTTTTCACTTTCCTATTGTTCTCTATATGTGTTTGTTTGTTTTTTTTACCAGATATAAGAGCATTACAATCTTGGGAAAACCTATTTTTCACAAATTATAATTGGATCATTGATGTAGATCATAAGCCAGTTGTTGCAAATGTACTGAGCCTGAAAAATATTGATTTCTACTTTGGGAAATGTTCTTAAAAGAAGAAAATGGATGCTTACATTATAATCTACTTCAGCGGTCGGATTAGATTCTTGAATTGGTGTGTTTCATCTTTGGATGCTAATCTCAAAAGCGTGGAACAGACCTGCATATTGGATGTCCCAAGAGCCTTCTGGAATTAATACTTTAGCAAAACCAAATTTACAAGAGAGAAAGTTGGGAGTTCCCAGGAGCACTGTACAAAGAGAGTTCCAGTGTCTGGATATCAAAGCAAAACTTTTAACCACAAACATATAAGTCATAGAAATTTTTCTCAGAAACAAATACAAATCCCCCTTTCGTGAGATTATAAAACCAAAGTTCAAGACAAATTTAAATATCTAATAAAATATATTTCAAAAAACACACATCATTTTGCTGACTTATTCCATGCTAAATATCAACTCACAATAAAAAATGACCAGGAAGGGGAAATTAAGGCAATCTAAATACTTTGAAGGCAAGTAGAAAATGCATCAGTTTTAAGAATGACATTGTTTTGATTTTATATATGTATAATTTGTCAGTATATGTTATGTGAGTCAATCAGGTTGTATATTCAGGAGCAGGCTAGGGTGTCTGAATGCCTGGGTTTGTTCCTTGGCTCTCCCATTTAACACTTGTTTGGGGGCAAATTACTTACCTCTCTGGTTTTTACTTTTCTCAACTTAAAGTAGAGGGAAAAGACATAGGTAACAAGGAGATCAAGTTCGTGCAATCATTTGGAAAATTCAATGACTCACTCTTGCAAAATGCTTGAAACAGTAATGATAAATGTTAGATATTATTATTATACTTATTTAAAGACCAATACCCAGGCCATATCTAAGACCAATTAAATCAGGACCTTTAAGAATGAAACTCAGACATAAAATCTCCCCAAGTGATTCCATTGTGTAGTCAGGGACAGCGGTGCTAGGACCATGAACAGACTGTACTATAATTTAAGGCTTCAGTTAGAAGCTTATGTACTAATGTGTTAGCTATCTTATCTCTAATGGCTATAGTTACTAGGGATTTTTATTTTCTTTTTATTTGTGTGTGTGTGGGGGGGTGATTTTCTGTGGTTTCAGATTTTTCTGTAGTGCATATATTATCACTTTATGAAAAATGTCATTTTTAAAATACACTTACATATGAGAGAAGAGGAGGGTGGGATGAATCAATGAATGACAATGAACAGTATTGACATATATACACTACCACGTGTAAAATAGCTAGCTAGTGTGGAGCTGCTGTTTAACACAGGGAACTCAGCTCAGTGCTCTGTGATGACCTAGAGGGGTAGGATGGGGGTGTGGGAGGGAGGGAGCTCAATAAGGGGAGGATATATGTACACATGTAGCCGATTCACTTCTGTGTACAGTGGAAACTAATACAACATTGTAAAGCAATTATACTCCAAGGATAAATTATTAAAAATAATAAATATACTTACATACAATATATAAATATATATATATATGTAACAACACACTTGTAAGTTATGTGCTAGATGTCAACACAACATCCTTGCACTCAAGAATTGTGCAAAATTGAAATCCAATGCACAAAAAGAAAATTGTAAAATAAAGCCTAAATCATAAATGCCAGAAGTGAGATTCAAATAAAGCACTACAGGAGTTCAGAGAGAAACACTTCAGGGCAGGGGGTCACTATCAGCTTCATGTAGCTTCTGAGTAAAAGGAAGCCCAGTCAAGTCACAGAGACAAGGTGAGCAGATAAGCACACAGAGGGAGGAAAGAGAAGCTGAGGATAAAGGAAGAGCAGATAATTCAGTGTGACTGACACAGGAGGTGAGAAGAGAGCTGATTTTTTTTTAAGGGGGGCTGCAAAAAAAATAAAAACAGTTCCCTTAACCTTTAAATTACAAGCTGAGACTTTTCCTGTAGACTTTGGGAACATTTCTTTATTTTTATTTTATATTGTAGTAGAGTTGATTTACAATGTCATGTTAGTTTCAGGTGTACAGCAAAGTGATGGGGTTATAATACACATATATCCATTCTTTTTCAGATCCTTTTTATGACATGAACACTTGGAGGGATTCTGAGGCTGGAAATGGCACGATCAACTCTGTTCTTTGTAAAGATAATTCTGGAAACTTTGTGCAGGATAAACAAAGCAGACGTGAGCGTCTGAGAGACCAGAGATATGACAGACTGTGGAGCACTCTGATGCTATCGAGCATCACCACCTCTTACTTGTCCCCTTGCCTATCAAGTACCCAACCCTTGGTCTCTCCCCTTCCTTATCATTATTTTATAAAAAATTTGACATCTGTCCACCACCTTCTAATCTTACCATCATCCTAGAGAAGTAAAGCTATCACTGTTTGCAGATGACATGATACTGTACATAGAAAATGCTAAAATAGTATCAGAAAATTCCTAGAGCTTATCAGTGAATTTAGCAAAGTTGCAGGATACAAAATAAATACACAGAAATCACTTGCATTTCTATATACTAACAATGAAAAATCAGAAAGAGAAATTAAGGAATTAATCCCATTCAGCACTGCAACAAAAAGAACTGAATGTCTAGTAATAAATTTACCGAGCCATTCCATTCTAAAGGAGGTCAGTCCTGGGTGTTCTTTGGAAGCACTGATGCTAAAGCTGAAACTCCAATACTTTGGCCACCTCATGCAAAGAGTTGACTCATTGGAAAAGACCTTGATGCTGGGAGGGATTGGGGGCAGGAGGAGAAGGGGATGACAGAGGATGAGATGGCTGAATGGCATCACCAACTCGATGGACATGAGTTTGTGTAAACTCCAGGAGTAGGTGATGGACAGGGAGGCCTGATGTGCTGCAGTTCATGGGGTCGCAAAGAGTCGAACACAACTGCATGACTGAACTGAACTGAACTGAAGGAAACAAAAGAACACTACACTGAAAATTATGACACTAATGAAAGAAATCAAAGATGACATAAACAGATGGAAAGATATTCCATGTTCCTAGGTAGAAAGAATCAATATTGTGAAAATGACTATACTACCAAATGCAATCTACAGATTCGATGCAATCCCTATCAAATTACCAATGGCATCTTTCATAGAACTAGAACAAAAAATTACACAATTCATATGGAAACATGAAAGACCCCAAATAGCCAAAGCAGTCATAAGAAAGAAGAATGGAGCTGGAGGAATCAACCTACCTGCCTTCAGATTATGCTACAAAGGTACAGTCAACAGACAGTATGGTACTAGCACAAAAACAGACATATAGACCAATGGAACAAGATAGAAAGCCAGAAATAAACCCGTGCACCTATAGGTACCTTATTTTTGACAAAGAAGGCAAGACTAAAGAATGAGGCAAAGACAGCCTCTTCAATAAATGGTGCTGGGGAAACTGGACAACTACATGTAAAAGAATGAAATTAGAACACTTCCTAACACCATACACAAAGATAAACTCAAAATGGATTAAAGACCTAAATATAAGACCAGAAACTATAAAACTCTTACAGGAAAACATAGGCAGAACACTCAATGACATAAATCAAAGCAAGATCCTCTATGACCCACCTCCTGGAGTAATGGAAATAAAAACAAAAGTAAACAAACGGGACCTGATTAAACTTAAAAGCTTTTGCACAGCAAAGGAAACTATAAGCAAGGTGAAAAGACAACCCCCAGAACTGGAGGAAATAATAGCAAAAGAAGCAACTGACAAAGGATTAATTTCCAAAATATACAAACAGCTCATACAACTCAATGCCAGAAAAAAAAAAAAACAACTGAATCAAAAAGTGGAGAAAAGACTTAAACAGACACTTCTTCAAAGAAGACATACAGATGGCTGTTGCTGCTGCTGCTGCTGCTAAGTCACTTCAGTCGTGTCCGACTCTGTGCGACCCCATAAATGGCAGCCCACGAGGGTCCCCCGTCCCTGGGATTCTCCAGGCAAGAACACTGGAGTGGGTTGCCATTTCCTTCTCCAATGTATGAAAGTGAAAAGTGAAAGTGAAGTTGCTCAGTCGTGTCCAAATCTTAGCGACCCCATGGACTGCAGCCTACCAGGCTCCTCTGTCCATGGGATTTTCCAAGCAAGAGTACTGGAGTGGGGTGCCATTGCCTTCTCTGACAGATGGCTAACAAACCCAGGAAAAGATGCTCAACATCGCTCATTATTAGAAAAATGCAAATCAAAACTACAATGAGATATCACCTCACATAGGTCAGAATGGCCATCATCAAAAAGTCTACAAACAATAAATGCTGGAAGGGGGGGGGGGGAGTTGATACCTGTTCACCACCTTCTAATCTTGCCATCATCCTATCAAATTCCACTGTGCAATGGATTACCCATCTGGATGCCCATGTTTCAATTCATGATTGATTCCAATAACCTTCAGCTACATTGGATAGTAGCCACTCACTCTTATAATCCATCCTGTTCACCAGGATCCATTCCATCTCTGCAATCTGAAACTTCAATTGCCCACTCTTAGGTATTTATCTTTTATTTCCTATCTACACCAATCTTGCTCTTTCAGATAAAGTAAGCCTTCCTCTTTGGTCCTCCCTAATTCTTCTCTACTTCAGAGTAGCTGTGCAAATTTCTACCACTCTCCTTCAGACTCATCTCAGGGCTACACTTTCTTGATGAAAGTCCCCCAACTTCTGAATGAAACAGAGACCGCTACAGAAGGTATCTCTCAACTTATTTTTCCTCAGCTACTAATTCACCTTTCTTTTGTCTTCTCCTCTTTCCTACTTCAAGATATTTTTCCTCCTAAAAAATGGATACTCTTATTCCCATTTGGGTTTCCCTGACAGCTCAGTTGATAAAGAATCCACCTGCAACGTAGGAGACCCTGGTTTGATTGCTGGGCTGGGAAGATCCGCTGAAGAAGGGATAGGCTACCCACTCCAGTATTCCTGGGCTTCCCTCATGGCTCAGCTGGTAAAGAATCTACCTGCAATGCAGGAGACCTGGGTTCAATCTGCGGGTTGGGAAGATCCCCTGGAGAAGGGAAAGGCTACTCACTGCAGTATTCTGGCCTGGAGAATTCCAAGGGACCGCAAAGAGTCAGACACGACTGAGCAACTTTCAACTTCACTTCACATTCACATTTTACATTCTAGGAAACCATGCCCAAGGTGACTGCAACTAATCTATTGAGAAGCTGTCATAGGGAGCCAGGTCTCTCTGGTATTCATCGTCAGCCAGGGATATGGAAAACAAGAAAGAATGAACTAAGGAGCCCTGCTCTGCAGGTTGTGCTAAGTTTCTGGAAACAACATAAATACAGTACCCAAGTTCCCATTACATGAGAGCTTTTATTATTAGAGCGCCTTGGTGGGCTGGAGGTTGGTGATGTTACTGACAAAGTTAAGGAGGTCAAGATGAAGAGATGGTGTGGCATCAATGGACAATGAGGTTTGTTTTTAACATGTTGAGCTTAAGAAGCTGATAAGACCTCTCTCTGGGAATGTTCAGTAGAGCTCTAGTGCTTAGGAAAATAATGAAGGGTGGAGATAAGATTTGGAGCCATTCATGGGGTGGAAACCATGACGTAATCAAGTGAAAACAAGGATGAAAAAAAGGTAGAGGATAGAGAAGCCCTAGAAAAAAAGATGCCAGGAAAAGAGATAGAGGACAGGTAATGAGAAAGATTACGGCAGCATCGTGGAAGCTGAGGAAAGAGTCTAACTCATCAATGACCTGAAGGCATGTCAGTGAATTTCTCTGTAACTTTCCCTTTATGTACAAAAGGTGAATAATAACTCCTGACACTGTAGTGTAGGTCATGCTTTGCCTTGTTGCATGCATGATGCCATATGTCAATATTTTACACTTTATCCAAGAGTACTTTGCAAACTATAAGGTTCTGTTCAGATTTACTATTATCAGCAATGGTAGTCCCACAAAGTTGTTTAAAATAATCCTATAATTATTCAGTCTCTTGCATGTATAATTCAGTTCGGCTTGGTTTCTTGCCTGTATAATTCTCTAAATGGGACTAATTTCATTATACTAATATCTTAAGAGGAAAGAAAAAGCCCTTGCTGATCTATTAAAATCAATTTAAAATGTGTAATCATCTAACTTGAGCTGTGCTAATGGCCACCTTTGCATTAGCATTGGAGAATTCACTCAACATATAGTTTAAAAAATAATAATAATAAACAACCTTAGAAAATGAAATTACCCATCTTGTCGTAGTTTTGTGTCCCAGTTGCCCTATGTTCATCAACTGGCTGAAGTCACCCCTCTATGAAGTTTTCATCCATTAATATTGCCCAGGCTGTCGCCTCTGCCTCTAAAAAATAACATCTGTACCACTCATCTGACAAGACATTCCCCCCTCTAGAACATGCAGATGCAGTAGACTCAGATCATTTGCCAAATGGATAAGCCAAAGATGAGATAAAATATTTTCAACAAGTGAAGGCAGTAAGAAACCAAATCACCATTTGTTCACAGGAGATATAAGGCTAAATTGAAGGGGTTTCCCCAGTGTCTTCCAAGGACAAGGTCTCAGAGGCGGGATTCAAGACCTCCATAGAGGGTCCCCTGAGCTCTTTCCACTGACTACCCTCTTTGCCCCCTGATTCCGCAGTCAGATACCTAATCAGACAACTTTTAAATTCTATACATTGTGCCACTGGCAGAATGTTGTGTTGTTGTTGAGTTGCTAAGTCATGTCCAACTCTTTGTGACCCCATGGACTATAGCCCACTAGTCTCCTGTGGCCATGGGATTCTCCAGGCAAGAATGCTGGAGTGGGTTGCCATTTCCTTCTCCAGGGGGTCTTCCGACCCAGAGATCAAACCCATGCCCCTGCAAGTCTCCTGCGTGGCAGGTGGATTCTTTACCACTGAGCCATCGGGGATTCATTAAACATTTTTTTTTCTTAAAACAACAGACATTTATTCTTTAATAGTTCTGGAGTCCAGAAGTCTAAAATCAGTATCACTGGGCCAAAAGTGAGGTGTCAGAAGAACCGGACCCTGCTGGAGGCTCCAGGGGAGAACCTGTGCCTTGCCTCTTTCCAGCTTCTGGAGCCGGCCAGCATCCCTTGGCTTCAGGTGCCTCCCTCCAGTCTGTCCCTCTGTAGTCAAGTACCTCCTCCTCTTCTACATGTAAAATCTGTCTTGCCTGTGCCTCCTTCTTTTAAAAAACCTTTTATTTTACATTGGGGTATAACCGATTAACAATGTTGTAATAGTTTCGGGTGCACAGCCGAGAGACTCAATCATACATATCCATGTACCCATTCTCCCTAAACCTCGCTCTCATCCAGGCTGCCACACAACATTCAGCAGAGTCCCTTATGCTGTACAGTGGGCCCTTGTTGGTTATCTATTTTAAATGCAGACGTGTGTGCATGTCCATCTCAAACTCCCTAACTTTTCCCATCTTTTCCCTAACTTCTCTCCCTAACTTTCTCCCCATCTTTTCCCCCTTGCAACCCTAAGTTCTTTCTCTAAGTCTGTGAGTCTGGAATTCATTAAGTATATGTTTACTGAGGAAACAATTACAAAGATTGGATCATAGGGGGGAAAACTTAGTTATACTGTAAATTGACCAAATGGAGGAAAGAAGATCGTCTGGTCAAAGATTCCACCAAAGTTACTTTCACCTTTACTCTTTCTTTGGCTTCCTCAAAATTATATTAGTTTGAACTTTGTATCTTATTCAAAGAAGTTTCAAAATATATTGAAGCTGAAGCCTGATTACTAGATTATACAGTTAAATTGAGAGTTGTGACTAATGCAATTCTCTAAAGATTTCACAACTAGTGGAGTCCTGGGTAATAGAACTTCTTACTATCACAATTTGCTGTAAATTAATTTAATATATCCATATAAGCAGACCCAGCAGAAATCGGTCTTAGCTTAAGACCTAGTTTAATAATTTCTTCTTTTTTTAACAATGCACCAAATGTTTTATTTCTCTCAGCAGTTCATATGCAAGGAAATAATTTCTTTGAAAAGTGTTTTCTAAGTTTACTGCTGACTGTCTATAACTCAGCCGTGTTCTCTGACTCAGTTCATAACGTCCTAAGTTCTGTTTGGTTTTTTAAAAATCACAGATCCTTTGAGGACCTGACTGATAAAAGCTACAGCTTCTCTCTGCAGAATTTTATACATGAACATATGTACAAAACTTGGCAAGGACCCCTAGAAAGCTCAGCTGTGGACCTCTTAAAAAGCCCATGCACCAAAATTCATGAATTCATTTTCAGTTATTATAATAACTGAAATTATTATGGCTATTTTCAAAATGCTTAGCAAATCAATCTTTTTCCTTAAAATGCAACTATCCTTGTATTAGTCACAGAGGTTTAATCATTTGTGAAGAATATAACGGCCCTATCTTTACCAAATGCTGTTGTAATCACTTGGGTAAATAGTCTGGAGCCATTTGTATTATTCTTTACAAGATAATGGGTTCAAAGTTGTAAAATCTGGAAATATTTTACCATAAGACTGCTGCTGTAGGCATTTCCCATTCTGAACCTCAGTTATATCTTATAGGTCAAGATCTTCGTTTTATGATGATACATGTAGTGAACAAACCGATTCTGAGGCTTCTGTAGACTCAGACCTGGAATGGACCTAGAGAGGTCACCTTCATCTCCCACTCTTTTCTGATGGAGATACAACCCCTCATGCATCAGCCCAGCTCCAATCAAGAACGTATTCTCTTCCTGGCCATAGTTACCCTCCACTCTCTGCTTTTTCCATTGGGCAACCTGGCATCAGTGAAATTCACCAGACTGACCCTGTGTTGGTCACTGGTGGGGAACAGATGAAGGGGCTCTTTTCTTAAAGCACTTGGGGATCATAAATGTCAAGTTGCCAACTATGAATAATAAGCAAGGTGGAAGACATGGAAGATATCAATGTATCTTTTCAAACACTTACCATGCATTAATAGCTATTACTTTATTTCATTTCTCTTGGTCACTGATCTTGATGTTTTATGGGTAAAAAAACCGTGAGATTTACGAAGAAGGAAGGGAATCAGTATGTGTTAAAACCTATGGGGACCTAGCATATAGTAAGCACGTGGAGTTCTGCTCAATGTTATGTGGCAGTGTGGATGGGAGGGGAGTTTGGGGGAGAATGGATACATGTGTATGTATGGCTGAGTCCCTTCACTGTTCACCTGAAACTATCAAAATATTGTTAATCAGCTATACCCCAATATAAAACAAAGTTTTTTCTAAAAAAAATCTGTGATACAGAGATTATTTTATATTTTTTCCAATGTTTTAATAGAAGTTAAGTGATGTGTCTAGAAAAAAGCAATTGATCAATAATAATCCAGCACCTGCGGGTTCTCTGAAGCCAAAGCCCACGTGCTTTCCACCACATGGAAGCTTTTGAGTTTCAGTCATTCAAAACCACTCTCATGACTTCCGCTAAAATCTTGCGGCATGTACTCTTTTACTTTCTTAGAGGCAGCCTGGTTTCATGATTAGAACACAGTCTTGAAATCAGCCTTTCTAAGTTTTGATCCTGATGCTGCCTCTTACTTGCTTTACAACTCTGTACAATTGACTTGACCCCTGTCTCTTTCCTCATGGTTATAATAGCACCTACTTCAAAAGACTGTTTTGAAGATTAAATGACTTAATATATGTTAAAGCACTGTACTACGTGGTCAAAGTCAACTCATATCAAAATATTGTTAATCAGCTATACCCCAATATAAAACAAAGTTTTTTCTAAAAAAAATCTGTGATACAGAGATTATTTTATATTTTTTCCAATGTTTTAATAGAAGTTAAGTGATGTGTCTAGAAAAAAGCAATTGATCAATAATAATCCAGCACCTGCGGGTTCTCTGAAGCCAAAGCCCACGTGCTTTCCACCACATGGAAGCTTTTGAGTTTCAGTCATTCAAAACCACTCTCATGACTTCCGCTAAAATCTTGCGGCATGTACTCTTTTACTTTCTTAGAGGCAGCCTGGTTTCATGATTAGAACACAGTCTTGAAATCAGCCTTTCTAAGTTTTGATCCTGATGCTGCCTCTTACTTGCTTTACAACTCTGTACAATTGACTTGACCCCTGTCTCTTTCCTCGTGGTTATAATAGCACCTACTTCAAAAGACTGTTTTGAAGATTAAATGACTTAATATATGTTAAAGCACTGTACTACGTGGTCAAAGTCAACTCATATTACTTCAGAGTTTTCTTTAAATCAGGCATTTGCTACTTAACAAAATGTATTTAAAAGGAGAGTTTTTATAAGATGACTGTGAACCTACACGTTTTATGTGATAGTTATAATTCAAGAAACACTGCATCCAATACACAATATTAAAATAAAAGGTGTTTGTGCATGGATCGCCTAAAATAATTTCCTAGATCCTGTTTTGGGAATATGGTTCCACATCAGGCTGTTTGCTACCCGTGAAGACAATACAGGAAGTTGAGTTTTTAAAGCTTGAAGTCAATTGCAGAGAAAAGTTTAAGCTTCCTAGATGCAGGGGAGATAAGATTAAAAAATAAAACCAAAAGATAGAAGTGGAATGTAATAGGGCAGATGCCAAAACCATCTAGCAAAAGAAAGAAAAAACAGTTTTTGCATGACTTCTATTTCCGTGGATCAGCTATCTCCCGTGGGGAAAACATCCGAAAGAACACAGGAGGCCTTCAGAACAGACCTTAGGCCAATCTGCTGATACTCAAGTTACAAAGAGTTCCTGTGTGAGGGAACTATGCGGGGACAGGAGCCCAGAAAGAATCCTGTGCAAGAACATAAGGGGAAAGGATGTAAGATAGAAAGCCTTTGGACAAAGAAAACAAGAGGGAGCTGAAGGGAAATAGAATTAGCCAAGAATAGACCTGCAAAAACTCATCATGTGCCACAGATGTACAAGCAGAGGACACCAAAGCAAAGTAGCAAGACGTATTCAAGATGCTCAAGAATAAGACAAAAAATTCAAACATGAACCGTGGGACCCCAAGATGGACACACTGGAGGGACCCTGGAGATCATTCACCCAACCTCATTTCACAGAGAGAGGAAAGACGGTCCGGGAGAAAGACTTAACCAAACTCTGGAGCCTAGCCCAGGGTCCTGTCTCCAAGTTCATATCCAACATCCAAAATGTGACACCAAAATAGAAACACATTCTTTAATTAAAGGATAAAAGAGAATTCACTTAAATGACAAAGAAAAACCTAAGACATTAGTCTTAAACAGACATTTGTTGTTCTTCTTTTGTATCTACAAATGGAATTTACAATAAACTGACTTGAGAACAGGCTACGCAAAGGTTGAAAGGATAGAATTAAAAGAAAATAAACACAAATTCAAAAATAAAAACAGAAATATGGCAAAAAGGAAGAAAGGGAGGCAGGGAAAGGAAGGAAGGAAGAAGGGTATAGAACTACATGGTGGAAGATGAATTTTTAGAGTGTACTTCTGTAGAAACCTAACAATCCACATCCCAGAATACATTAAACATCCAGAGAAAATAAATACAGAGCCTCTGCTACCCGTTAAGAGTCTGTTAAAAACATAAAAAGTGAAGAAAGTGCTTAGGGTTCCTAATATGATGCAAAAGTCCTACTATTCTCCAAAATCTGGTTTGCTGTGAAATTTTATATAAGAACTTTACTATTTACGTCCATTTTCCCACGTATAAAAAGGTAGAATTCCAGCATATCATCTTACATCAGAATCTTAGGATGAAATGAGGATTTATATAGAGTATTCAGCCTTCAAGTATTAATAAGACTCTGAAAACCCTTGACATAGACAGGCTTTTCCCTGACTTTTACAAAATATTTTTGCTCTCTTTTGGTATGAATCCTCGAGAAATAATTTTGGGTAGAAAGAGCAACCTATAGCAGCTGTCCTCAACATTTTTGGCACCAAGAATCGGTTTTTTATTGAAAAATTTTTAAATTTTATTTATAGAACTTGAAATATTAAAAAAAATTAAGAAGGAATGCCCTAATAAATATTTTGTGTGTTAGTTGCTCAGTCGTGTTCGACTCTTTGCAATCCCATGGACTGCAGCCCACTAGGCCCCTCTGCCTGGAATTCTCCAGGCAAGAATACTGGAGTGGATAGCTTTTCCCTTCTCCAGGGGGATCTTCCTGATCCAGAGACTGAATCCAGGTTTTCTTCATTGCAAGCAGATTCTTTACTGTCTGAGCCACCGGAGAAGCCCAATAATTTTATATCCATAAAAATAAACCTATGAAGAAAATATTAGACAGTAGTCATTCTATTATAATTGTAAATAAGTAATAAAGATGTATTATTTCATGATACCGTTTGCTTGCTAGAAAACATTCATGAACTCCATTTTGGAAACAACTTTTTAGATTCATTTTGAGGTTTTGTTTTTTGTGTTTCTTAAATAGATAAACGTCATACTGCTAGACAACTATTCCTGAGCCAAATGTTCAGTGCCTTTCCAATGTTAAGTCTTGTAATTGTTAACTCTCGGTTTTCAGGGCCCATCCACTCACCCCAGGCTTTTGGAAAGTGCAAGACTTCAAAGCAACATTTCAGTGCAAATATAGGAAGCTTTGGTTCACCTGTGGGGCCTGGAGTTTTTTTGAGTAAATATTTCGCAAACCCCTCTCGCAACATCCAGCCTTCTATGACCTCAGTAATTCTGGTCGTTCCAGGACCCCTGGAACATTCCACAACCCCTGCCCCACTTGGTCCTGGCTGTTCTCAGATACACAAGTGCGCACACAATCTCAAGGCCAAGGTTAATTTCCTTCATTTGCTTTTATCTAAAAACGTCCTTGCAAAGAGTTCCAGTTCTTGCTGTGTCAACTTTTTCTTTTTCTTCTTCTAAGACCCAGCTCTCTCTTTTTCCAAATTACCCCCACAGGAGTCAGCATGCAGTTAGCTTGCCCTAAAATCCAAATTGTTGCAGACGTTGAAAAGGAATACATTATGTTAGAATCTAATGAAATAAGAATTTGTAGTTAAGGACAGATTATTACACATCTAACATACTTAGATGTTTATAATGAAAAACACCACAGATAGAGAAGCTAAAGCACAACTAAACTGCAAGACATGGCTTGCTTTCCGGAAGCCTGGAAAAGATCACCATGAGATGCTGTTTAACTTCCTAAGGAATAAATGCTCACTCAGTCGTGTCCAGTTCTCTGCAATCCTATGGAGTATAGTCCATCAGGCTCCTCTGTCCATGGATTTTCCAGGCAAGAACACTGAAGTGGGTTGCCATTTTCTACTCCAAGAAGGAATAAATAGTGCATTAAAAAACATTTAAAAGTCCAGAGTTTTTGCTTTCCCAGCAGTTCCCAATGCAAGCCCTCTTTTATGACAAGGCAATTATGAATTCTAATGAACAACTGTCAGATAAGACAGCTAACTAAAAGGCACCTCCACAATTCAATGTCAATAATCAGGGCTCTACAGTAGTCATTCACTCTGATCTACTGCATTTCTCTCTGTTTTCCAGCAAATGTTTGTCTCCAGAATTTCCCCAGTTGCCTTTTCTCCTTCTATGCTGTGATGTCTCAAGTCCAACATGCTGAAGAGAATTCAGTAACTCATACTATAAGGGAATTACTAGTGGATACATATGACATCAGGCCATATCATACAGACTTGATCTTTGAGGAGACAGGTTTGAGTATACTGGCTGGGATATGCCTTTAGAGGAAGAACTGCCTTCCATCATATTTAAGCCAAGAAGCTGAATTACATCCAAGTTGTACAATCCATCCCTGAGCTAGATGCTGCAATGGATTACAAAATAGGAGACAGGACAGGGCCGTGAGAAGGGCCAAGGCGCCGAAGTTGAGAACTTGGTTCTCACCCCAGCTCCACAAAAACTGAACTGAGTAAATCATTTAAACTCTCTGAGCTTTATTTTCCTCACCATAAAGGAGAGAACTGACTTTGCAGGCATTTGTGGAGATTACAGGCATGCTCAGTCATTTCTGACTCTTTGTGACCCCATGGACTGTAGCGCAGCAGGCTCCTCTGTCCAAGGGATTTCCCAGGCAAGAATACTGGAGTGGGTTGCTATTTCCTTGCTCGAGGGAATTTTCCCAACCCAGGAATCAAATCCACATCTCCTGCATCTCCTGCACTGGCAGGTGATTCTTTACCCCTGTGCCACCGTTAAATGAGATCATATATACACGTTAGGGATTCCCAGGTGGCGCTAGTGGTCAAGAACTTGCCTGCCAATGCCAGTGCAGAAGACATAAGAGACGTGGGTTTGATCCCTGGGTCTGGAAGAGTCCCTGGGGAAGGAAATGGCAGCCCACTCCAGTATTCTTGCCTGAGAAATCCTATGGACAGAGGAGCCTGGCGGGCTAGAGTTCATGGGGTCACAAAGAGTCAGATGCAGCTGAAGGGCTTAGCACACATACATGTTAAGTGCCTGGCACATAGAGGGGCTGAGTCAATCTTATCATTAATTTGGAGATGCATTCTATGTTGTCAAGGAACAACTGTTTATTCGAAGATATGAGACATATAATCAAATATCAGTCAAATGAATCAAACATCTATAAAATATACACTATCTCTCAATAATTTTTTCTGATATTACATAAGTATCATATATTCATTAGAAAAAATAAGAGGAAGCAAAAAGAAGAAACACTTTTAATGGCATGAAGTCCAAACACATACTACCGAGATGTGTATAAGAGACAGCCTAAGTTCTGTTTGGTTTTTTAAAAATCACAGATCCTTTGAGGACCTGACTGATAAAAGCTACAGCTTCTCTCTGCAGAAATTTTATACATGAACATATGTACAAAACTTGGCAAGGACCC
>SJYC01133193.1:29-39311 GCA_006408675.1 Madoqua kirkii
GTAGTCATACAGTGGAAAACTATATACTTAATTAATAAAAATAGACTGAAACTTTATGTCTTAAATCGGAAAATAGCAGAATATATTGTTAGTTTTAAAAAGCAACTTGATGATAAATGGGATAGAAAGCATGGAATTAACAGATGCACACTATCATATGTAAAGTAAACAACAACAATTTACTGTGGAGCACAGGAAACTATATTCAATATCTTGCAATAAATGATAATGTAAAAGAATAACAAAAGAATATAGATATATACCTATATATGCATATGTGTGTGTATAACCAAATCACTTTTTGGTACACCTAAAATTAACACACTATTGTAAATCATTATACTTTCAGCTTTTTTAATGAACAACAAGCAGGTTAAAGGGGAAAAAATAGTTTGAAATGGTTATTTTATTAGGCATGCTTTCCTCTGAAGTTTGGGATTATTTCAAACACTTTATACATATTTTCACTGTTTTGTTTTATGGCAATTTAGTAATTTAAACAATAGCTCTAAGAAAGACAAAAAGACCATATAAAGGGAGGTGAGGAAGAAGAAGACACAAGGATATCAAGAACCTCCAAATAACATGGAAGCAACCTAAATGTCTATCAGCGGAGGAATGGATAAAGGAGATGCGGTTCATAAACACAGTGGAGTATTACTCAGCCATGAGCAAAAATGAAACAAGACCATTTTCAGTAACACTGATGGACGTAGAGGTTGTCCTACTGAGTGAAGTGGCTAGATAAAGACCAGTATCATGTAATATCACTTATATGTGGAATCTAAAAAAATAATACAGATGAACTTAAAAAACAGAAATAGAGTCATAGATGTAGGAAACAAATGTACAGTTACCAGGGGGTAAGGGGGTGGGGAGTAAATTGGGAGTGGGATTGCCATGTACACACGAGGCTTCTCTGGTGGCTCACCTGGTAGAGAACCCACCTGCCAGTGCAGGAGACGTAGAGACATAGATTCAATCCTTGGGTCAGGGAGATTCCTGGGAGAAAAAACGGCAACCTGCTCCAGTATTCTTGCCTGAAAAATTTCATGGACAGAGGAGCCAGGCAGGCTACAGTCCATGGCAATGCAAAGAGTCAGACACGACTGTGCACACACACACACACACACATACACAAAATAGATGACTAATAAGGACCTGCTGTATTGCACAAGGAACTCTACTCAATACTCTGTAATAACCTATATGGGAGAAGAATCTAAAAGAGAGAGGATATGTGTCTACATATAACTAATTCACTTTGCTGTAAGGCAGAAACTAATACAACACTGTAAATCAACTATGGGACAATAAATTTTTAAAAAAAAGAACCTCCAAATAACAAAGGACACTATCTTAGGATGTGAGCATTGGGGCTCAAAATATCTGTTTCAGACTTGATGGTCTGAAACATGTGGGTGTGTGAGTTCAGGACACTGTAAGGAGGAGATAGGAGGCCAACACCATTGACTCTTGGAAACCACAGATATCACCCAGCTCATTCTTTGCCTTGAAGCACTGAGCACTGAAGTAACTTGTAAACTGTATATCAGAACCTCATTTGAATGCTGGTGTCAAAGGATAAGGAAAATATCTGCTTGATGGGGTGAAAGGTGAACCACACTTCATCATTTACATCCTTTCATTCATTCACGTATTGAGGATTGACAGATACCTGGGTATTTTGATAATAGTCTGGCCGCTCACAAGCCATGGGACCGCCCATGCTAGGACACACACGTGAGCCAGGCCCAATTATTTGATACCCTGGGCTTGTTAACAGTGGAAGTGATGGTGGCAGTGACCTGAGAGTATTTCCTAGGAGTAAACACAAAGGGAGAAATACCCTTAAGCATCTGGCAAGTCTTCTAATCATGATTTATAAAGAATCCTTTTTACAGTAGGTCCCTGTTAATTAACTATTTTAAATATAACAAATGTGTACATGTCAATCCCAACCTCCCAATTTATCCCTTTCCCTCACCATTTGCCAATAGTAATCAGATGTTCATTCTTAAGTCTGTGAGTCTGTTTTTTGAAAATAAGTTCGTTTGTATCATTTTTTTGGACTCTGCATATAAGCAATATCATATGATATTTGTCTTTGGTGTATTTCACTTACTATGATAATCTTAGGTGCATTCACATTGCCACAAATGGCATTACTTTATTCTTTTCGATGAGTGTGTAATATTCTATTGTCTATGTGTGTATATATACATATACAACATCTTCTTTATCCATTTTTCTGTTGACGTTTAGGACGTTTAGGTTGCTTCCATATCCTGGCTATTGTAAATAGTGCTGTGATGAGCATTGGGGTGCATGTATCCTTTTGATCCATGTTTTCTCTGGATACATGCCCAAGAATGGAATTGCTGGATCATATGGTAGCTCAATTTTTAGTTTTCTGAGAAACCTCTGTACTATTCTTCTTAGTGGCTGTACCAGTTTACATTCTTACCAACAGTGTAGGAGGATTTTTTAATAGTCCCATGATGCAAGTAAATAATGGTTCAAAAAGAGAAAGTTCATTTAACTCATATCCTAAAATGAGGCGGTCACGGAGGCAGACATATACATAGAAGGGCTCAATAAAAACAACATTTTAAAATGTTAGCCCAGTTCTTTGCTGGGCTTCCCAGGTGGCGCAAATGGTAAAGTATCCACCCCATAACACAATTCACCAGGGTTCGATCCCTGGGTTGGGAAGGAAATGGCAACCCACTCCAGTATTCTTGCCTGGAGAATCTCACAGAGCCTGGCAGGCTACAGTCCATGGGATCACAAAGGGATCACATTTTGCCAGCAACACTCAGGATCTCATTTAAGTTTCACAACTCCCATAGGAGTAGGTATCACACCTCACATCAAAAGGTATGGAGGATACTGACGCTCCAAGAGGCGAAGTAACTTGCTTAGGGTCATACAGCATCTCAGGGACCCATTAACCAGGATTTAGAGGCTCACAACCTGCTTCATTAAAATGCACCAACAAATATACCAAGTGCTGAAAACACGAAAAAGAGACAAGCAGGTCCCCTGACCTCTGGAACTGACACAACTCGACCCTGATGTTGCTAGGACTGGCCAGGCCCTCACAGCTAAGCTGGAGTGTTCTGCTGAACATCATCTCTCAGGATAGCAGCACCAGAAAGGGGCCGCTCTGCACTCCTGTCTGGGTCTGTGCTCAGATGCTGTCGTGTCTGACTCTTTGCGACCCCATGGACTGTAGCCCACCAGGCTCCTCTGTCCATGGAATTCTCCAGGCAAGGATACTGGAGTGGATTGCCATCCCCTTCTCCAGGAGATCTTTCAGACCCAGGATCAAACCCGAGTTTCCTGCATTGGCAGGCGGATTCTTTGCATTCTTGTTGAAGCTCGGGTGAAAACAAGAACACTGCTAACCACAGAAATTCCATTCTTCCCCTGTCCAGGGTTACGAGTGGCTGCTGTTCTTTACCAATGAAACCTGAAGCCTGACTTTATTCCTCCCATCTTACAGACAGGATATATTGACACCCAGTGATAGAATGATGCCCCTTGCTGGCAGCAAAGCCCCAATTCCTTGAACCCTTCCCCAGATCACCTAACAACCCAGGTGCTGGAACAAATCCTTGTGAACAGTCTCTTGCTAAGATGCCTCATGGTTTCCCCGTGGTGGAAGTTCTCCTCCCTGCACTGAGCATTAAAACCCATTTGTTTTATGAATCATCCCCAGATGTGTCTATGGCTGAAAGGCAGTGGCAGACCTGGAGGGGGAGTCCTCATTGCCTTTGAATGGAACCTGGACCCAGGATCCTCCATAGTGTTCCTGCTGAAGATGCCGCCTTGTTTGGGAGGTGACATCCTGTGGAATTGGGCCCCAGTATGCCACTGAAGCCCTTCACCATTGAGTAAGTTTCACTTTCTTAGGAATAATGTGCCTTGGGGTTTTTCAGTCATATAATCAAGTTTATATGGTTCTCTGGTGAAACAGTGGAATCCGGCCTCTACTCTCCAGACATTTAAAATCTAACTGGGTGCAGACACCCAAGGTCAGTCTACACTATACATTTTGACATTTCCACTATGAACAGTGAGTTAAAATAGAACTAAATCTTGAAACCTTACTTATTAAAGTTGGTAGTTTAAAGAAGGGCTAGCATTCCGAAGAGCATTTACAGATCCAGGCCCTGTGCCAGGCACTCCACAGGGACCACCGTCTCCTTTAATCCTCCCAGCAATCTCATGAGGCAGGAATTATGACTTCTCCACTTCTACAGCGCAGGAGTGTGCACGTTCAGTCGTGTCCGACTCTGCAGCCGCGTGGACTGTAGACCGCCAGGCTTCTCTTTCCATGGGATTTCCCAGGCAAGGATACTAGCATAGGTTGCCATGCTGCATTCCTCCAGGGGATCTTCCTGAGCCAGGAATCAAACCCGAGTCTCTTGCGTCTCTTGCTTTGGCAGTCAGATTCTTTACCAACACACCACCTGGGAAGCCCCAAAGAGAAGGGAGCGACTGAGGATGAGATGGTCAGATAGCATCACTGACTCAATGGACATGAATTTGAGCAAACTTTGGAAGATAGTGGAGAACAGAGGAGCCTGTCTTGCTGCAGTCCATCGGGTCACAAAGAGTCAGATATGACTTAGCAGCTGAACAACAACAACAACCGCTTTTACAGATAGTAAAAATGAGGCTCAGGGCACTTTTTAAATTCACAGACAATGTGCTTTCTGAGGTTAAGCACCTGGTGGAAAAGGTTTTGATAGCAGGCAGACCTCAGAGCCAGAATGCTTAAACTCCAAGCTATACTTCATAGTATACATCAATTTCTATAATAAAATCTCTCTGTAAAGCCCTTTTCTATAACCTAGATTGGGTCAGGCCATGGGCCAGATTATGTTTCCACAGTTATAGTGCAAGTTTTGAAGATAGAAAGCAAAAGCTATAAAGCAAAGCTTCATGCATCATTCCTTCTAAAAGCATCATATTTGTTTTTTCTGAATACCTTTGACCACCAGATTGCAGTCACGCACTCATAGCCCAGCATGGGTCTCAGTTTTCTGAGGCAGATAGGAGACCTGGTTATTATTATCACGGCTGCAAGCCCCTATCACCACTGGCCACTCTGAGAATTTACTCCTCCCTCCCTTGAGAAAACACAGGCAATAAACACCCAGCCCTGTGGTTATAAATCCATGAAAAGTAACTCTTGCACCCCCAAACCTAAAAGAATGGGTATAATGTGCCAAATATTTTGGCTCTAAATTGGAGTTTATTTTTATGGCCTCTGTGACCATGTGGCTCAAGTATGAGACAAAGGAAAGTCCATCACCTTTTGTGTCACCAAAAAATAAATAAATGAGATTACAGCTGCACTTCCTCTACACAAGATATATTCATCCCAGAGTGTGCTCCTGGATCAGGACACTAGGAACGGAAAGGTGGCCGTCTGTCATCCACAGAGAATCACCCTTTGGGGTAAAGTGACACGCTAACATAGCAAAGGGAGGCATCGGAAGAAAGAGAAAGAAAGCAAGGAGATAGCTTGGCAAGCCTAATTCAAAATTCAAAGAGTGAAAATGTCTTTTTAGGATAAACAGAGCAGGCTATTGTGTGATGTTCACTCCTCAGCTTATACAGACCTCCATTTACTAGTCCACAAGGAACCACCCTCACCCCCTCTCATGCTCCAACTTCCTTACTTTATCTGGGTGCTTTTCTGGTCTGCTGAAGAAGATAAAGCCTGCCAGGGGCCCAGGGGATAGAGGGGCTTCAGTGACAAGCCGAGGAGCTGGTCCGCCTCCTGGAGCAGAGAGAAGGCGAGAGGGTCACGGGAAGTTCAAGGTGCCAGGAGGCTGGTCAAGCGCCTTTTCCAACAGCACAGGTGTGAAGGGATAAAGTCACACACCCTAGGAACAGGACAGGAATACAAAAGGAGGGCTGTGGCAAGCCCTTTGAAGGGAAAAGAAACTGAATGTATAGACTGGTCAGACACAGGATGAAAGGGAAGGCAGTGTCACATGCACCAGCAAGGCTCCAGTTGGTTTAGGGGAAGGAGCATGGGGCGGAGGTGGGGATTGTGGGCAGAATGCTCCCACTAAACCAACAGAAGAGCTGACTGTAGAACTGGGCCAAACTCGTGGATAAAGAAGACGTGGTGGACTACTACTCAGTCATGAAAAAGAGTGAGATAATGCCATTTTCAGCAACAGGGAGGCAACTAGAGATTATTACACTAAGTGAAGTAAGTCAGACAGAGACAAATAATCATATGATATCACGTATATGTGGAATCTCAGATCTGACACAGTTGAACCTATCTTCACAAACATAGATGTTGCCAGGGGAGGGGGTTGGGGGAGGGATGTAGTGGGAGAGTGGGGTCAGCAGGTGCTAACTCTCATATATGAATGGATAAACAGCAAGGTCCTACTGTATAGCATAGGGAACTATATTTAGTATTCCATGATAAACCATAATGGAAAAGAATATTTTTAAAAAGAGTGTATATGGATGTATAACTAAATCGCTTTGCTGTACTGCAGAAACTAACACAACATTGTAAATCAACTATACTTCATTAAAGAAAACAGAACTGAGACAAACTCCCAGTGAATGTGGAGTGTCTGCAGATTCCCAGAGAACACGCCCAGGGAGTCCTTAGGAACAGCTCCCACAGCCTTAGATCCTGGGCGGGGCAGGAGATAAGGTTGCAGGCCTTTTGAACCCTGAACACAGAGCAGTATAGAGCACGGTGGGGAAGATGTCTGCATAAAATCCCTTCTCCAAATCCTGTTCCTGCCGTTTCCCCAGTCTGCCCCCCTCAGCCTCCCTGCTGTGAAAGCTCAGTGCCAGTTGCCTAGAGAATAAAGTCTCAGTTCTCCAGATGTGTGGTCCTCTCCCTCTTTCTCTACCTACTGAGCTACTCCAAGGCCAGTTTCAGGTAGACGTGTTCTGAGCAGTTGCCCTTGACTCTTCATTCTCTCTTCTTTACTTTTATCCATGTTGATTGTACCACTGTTTAGTGCCATTTAGCTTTAAATGGTGTTTAACTGACAAAATGGGATAACAGAGATGAGAGGAGGCAGGACAAGAGAAGGAAGGGTATGAACTCTGAGTTGAACACATAACAAAATAAAATCCATTGACATTTAACTGTGTTCTTACCCACTTGATCTCCTAGGATTTCTATAACAACCCTGTAAGGAAGGTAACTGGAGAAGGCAATGGCACCCCACTCCAGTACTCTTGACTGGAAAATCCCATGGATGGAGGAGCCTGGTGGGCTGCAGTCCATGAGGTCGCAAAGAGTCGGACACGACTAAGCAACTTCACTTTCACTTTTCACTGTCATGCATTGGAGAAGGAAATGGCAACCCACTCCAGTGTTCTTGCCTGGAGAATCCCAGGGACGGGGGAGCCTGGTGGGCTGCCGTCTATGGGGTCGCACGCAGTCGGACACGACTGAAGCGACAGCAGCAGCAGCAGTAGGGAAGGTAACACAGGCCTTCCTCATTAACCTCACATAAGTGAGATAAGAAAACTGAAGGGCGGTGAAGCTAAATGATTTGTCCAAAGCCTGCCACCGGGAACATCAAGTGTTGACCCTATTCATTCAGATGCTTATTCACCTATTTGTGTATTTACTTATTTACTCAGCCGTGTGCCAGGTACCGAGGCATTGTTCGAAGCACTGGCAAAGAGGGTGGAAAACACAGTGGTGGATTATACAAGGCCTTATTCTAGTTGGAGAGACAGAAAATAAATAAGTAATATGATGTTACTAAGTGACAGTACTATGAAATAGCATTAAGGAGGGTAAGAGACACAGGGAGCCCTCTTTTAAATGGAGTGGTCAGAGGGACTTCCCTGGTGGTCCAGTAATTAAGAATCCACATTCCAGTGCAAGGGGGCACAGGCTGGATCCCTGGCTGGGGAACTAAGATCCCACATGCTATGCTGCCAAAACATTAATTTTTTTAAAAAAGTCTTTAATGAAGTAGTCAGAGATTCTATAGCCTGAGCCCTGGAGTACTGAGTACTCTCACTTGTTGCTGAAGGAAGTTGATGGTCATGTAATGTTCTATAAGGCTCTCCTTTTGCAAATGTTGCCCAGGGCTTAGCATGTGCACATTTTAGTACTAGAACCCCTTCAGCACAAGATCCCCCCAGCCCCCAGACATCCAGGCTATAAAGCAGCTCTGTTTTAAAGCCCGCAAAGTCAGACTGCCTTTTCTGGCTTTACATATAGACTATAACCCCCTTAGAAGCAAGAAGAACTTGCACATGGTTTATAATAAGTATATGCTGATTAATCAGTTGATTGATTGATAGATAACATAAAAGCAATTGAAAGAAGTGGAAGACTGCTCCCCTTATTCAACAGTCATATAATTGCCAGTCAATTCACTGGAGGGATTTTCAAATCGATAAAGGTCTATCCCCAGAAAGCCTAACCTCTCACCATTCCCTAATCACAGGAGCTCCCCTCCAACATAAATCCATTGGGTGGCCAGGGTCAAACACTAAAAACTAGATCAGTCCAGGTTACCAGGTAGCTGGGTCAACTGGTGACATCTTTGCCAAGAGTGGAGGGAAGCAGATGGGTGTGAAGAAAAGAACAGAGAAATGGAGACAAAAAATTAGTCCCAAATTATTGAAATCAAACCACCAAGCTACTGTGTGGGAAATGGACTTGGGTAAGTGACAAAGACAAAACGATTCAGGTACTTTGAGCTATCTAATTTTCACAAACATATCTCAGTCCTGTGTTTACTTTAAAACCTTTTTATTGACAGCACCATTGAACATCTTTAGCTTTTAAAGGTATGCACCTGTGCATACATCCCTGGGGGACTTCACATGCAATTAGCAATGAGTTATTGAAACTTCATATCTTAGAGTTTTAATAATTCCCCCAAATGTGACAATTATACTTCAGCAAAATCGCCTGTGAGGACAGAAGGAAGACTTCAAGCAACAAAACTCCACAATACTGTAACATAATTTCAGACCTCTAGGAAGGAGTCATTCTCCCCTGAAAATCAACGTTCTTTCCGGATTATTCCCATCAGATTTCAGAGCAGGTTCAGTGTCTTGGCTTTGTACCAAAAGGAGACCACTGATCCATCTAGCAATATGCAAGAAAGTCCCATGTAAACAAAAAAAGTCCAGAAAGAAATACCTGAAAAATTCCATTAAAAAATGACACATCTTCATTAGCTAAATTCCAGATACCTAAGAGCATTCAGATGACAGTGAAGACTAGAGGCTGATGCAAGCTTCATTTGAGCAGCCAGTTTCCAGATTCAACAACTTCATTTCTATTTATTCCTGTGGCTAATCACATGCAAATACACTCAGAAGCACAAATAGATCACAATTTATCAAGTGAACGACAGGGCTATACAATAGACATGCTTACTCAGTCTTACATAAAAACCCAAACTAGGTCATGTTTCATCGTTGCTTTTAAACCAGTCTTTTTTCACAATCTTTAATTGCAAGAGTGTGAAGATACATTAAATCTGGGATAATTTAAGTCAGGAGATGTCTTTTGTCCTCTTGGGGAAAAAAAATGGATATGATTTGGCAAAGGAGTAAATGAGTCATAAACAACAAAACAAATTTTTTTATTGCCTGAATTTGTCATTAGCCCTAAGATGAGCTGTTTGTCAGGGACCAATAACAAAAAATATCAGGTTTAAAATCAGTGGAAAATTAAGCACGTTAACTCCAAGAGTCAATCATGCTGATGTGCCTGTCTCATTTAGCAGTGAGTCCAGCAAATTGAGGATAGTCAAAAGTTGAAGAGATCATCACAGAATCGTGAAAGCATTTTATTCACTGTTATGTGGTCTGAACTATATAATCAGATTGGTAAAGGCTTTATTTTTTCCAAGTTGTATTTTTCTTTAAAGATCCAAATTCCTATGTAAAGATGACTGTATTTTTACAGTTTGGTCTCATCTTTAAAAATTATTTTTTTAAAGAGTAAATTCTGCAGAGTGATTATATTAAAAGGATTGTTGGACCCTGGAAGGTCTTTCATCCACCACATCCCTCAAGAACCCTCAGGTTAAGTCAAAGACTCAGAACTAGGGGCTATTCTGCTTCCTGGGGGACTTGTGACAATGTCTGGGAACATTGCTGGTTGTCACAACTTGGGGTGGGAGGGAGGGGAAAGTTACTGACATCTAGTGGGTAGAGGTCAAGGGATGCTGCTAAAAATCCTACAAGGCACCAGACAGCCCCACACAACACAGAGTTATTCAGTTCAGAAGGTCAAGACGGGCACAGCTTAATAGGGACTTCTGCATTCCCAATGCATGGAGCACGGTTGGATCCCTGGTCTGAAAACTAATATCCGGCATTAAAAAAAAAAAAAAAACTCTTACTACCTTAAAAGGCAACTGCCTTATTATAATCCAAATCCACCTCAGTGATCTCTCTGACATTCAAAGTACTCCTTCCAACTGAACTTTTCAGTTCCTGGTCTACCTCCACTAGAACCTGGCCACTCGGTGGCCAAAAAGAGAAGAAAAAAAAAGCACACACAAGAAGTACCTATGTGTGGAGAACATTCTAAATTCTTCCTCAATGTGTCCTTATTTTATTGAACAAAAAATTAAAGGGATAATATTTTTTTCTGTCAACAATGGAGCCTGATAGCCCAATGAACATTCATAGTGGCCAAATACAAGAAAAAAATCAACCTCTATTTTCAAAACAGAGTTGAAATTTCAGAAATAAAAGCAGACATGGCATTTCCTACAACTGGTGCTGAAATAATGTGGAAAGGACTCTTTCCATAGAAATAGGAGGCAATGGTTAAGTGTTGCCTCTTGTCCCCAAGTTAGTGGGCCTGATGGCTGGTTCTGATCTGACACCCAAAGGATTCCTTAGAGGCTTAAAAAGTTAGTTTCAGTTCCTAGGGACAAAGAGGGAATTTTTCTGGAACTAACTTAAACACACAGCAATGCTAAACTGGGTAACAGAATTTTTCTAATCTCAGAAAAAAATAGTGATGTTTAAATCCACTGTTCATTGGGCACCACAGCCAATATGCAAAGGGAAAAAGAAAACTCTTGCATTGCCTTGGGAGAATTTAAATGTAGGCTAAAAGGGAGAGTAAAACCCAAGTAAAAATACCATAGAACAAGCATCAGATGCCTGAGGCGGCAAATGCTAACACTTAACCCAGTACAAAAATATTGCACTTAATTAGCTTGTTTGGACATTATTAAACACACCAAGCCAAACTATATTCCATAATTTGGTATGTTCATAAGTGTCCATCAAGATAATTTCCTGAGGTTAGATTTAATTATGTTGGAATTAAGAGCCTTTTCCTTTGCAGACAAATACTTTAGAGATTAATTAAAGAATATTATTTGGATGTAAACGAGTATGCATTCCTTTATCCAGCTTCACAAAAACTATAAAATTATATTTTCCTCTTTTTCATGAAGGCAGAATGATACAAAATCAAATCAGACCTTCAAATCTGGAAGTGAAAGACAGATTTCTTCTTTGACTCCAATCAATGTATTTCAACCAACATTTACACAAGAGAATTTGATCTACATATTACTGTAGTGAGTTTCACAGACAGAGAATCCTCGTTTTCTGTGAGGATATGCCATACTTTTAACATTAAAAATAAAAGTTTTATATTTACTCTCATTTTAGCTATTAAGTCTATATACACTATAGTATATACTGCGTGCATGTATATGGGCTGTGTCACGTCAATCGTGTCCAACTCACTGCAACCCTATACACCGTAGCCTGCCAGGCTACTCTATATAATACCATTAGGTATATATGCTTAATAAACTTCTAGGGATAAAAACCTATTTCGGCATTTTTGTATTTATGTAATTTATGGCCAATTTAAACTCAGACGATGAATTTAACAGGAATAAAAAATTTCCTATTCTACTGACCACAGTTGCTTCTTTACTTCATCTTTAGAATTTAAAACTAAGACACAGCTTTTTAATGGTGTTTGGGCTGAAAAATGTGAGGGCCTTTTCTGGTCCCAACCCATAACTTCCTATGAGAACTGTGCAGATTCCAGACCATGCAGACTCAATGCTTACAGTCTAAGGGATGTCTTTCTCAGTCAATTTTGCAACCCATCAAAGATTCAATTTCTCTAGTAAGGCACCTCCCATATGCTTACACCTATTTCGAGACTGTTCTGGTTAAAACATTGCTGCCTAAACAATTTGCTAAACACGTGACAGATGTTTCTCCAATACTAATATAGGTTCATTTTGGAAGCAAATCAGATTGTAATAAATGTATTTGAAGCTTGGTAATATGGGTCAGAGAAAGAAAGATGTAACCTCCTTGAAACACATTAAAGGCAGCAATTTAATAAATGCTTGTTTCTCCCTTTAATAAAATTATTGGTTGAAAACTATAATAAATATCTTAAAATATATCTAATTAAAGGAAAGTCAATCTAGCTTATTTGAGGGGCAAGAATACATATTCAATGTCACATATTCTTCTATCCTGAGAAAGCTTATTTTCTCCTGGTAAACGCTACATAGATCAATGTGATCATATAAAAAAAAACACAAGGGAAATTTGGGTAAATAAGCAAATTATTAACAAGCAATAAATGATATCAGTCCCAACTGGACTGACTCTAAAAGACAGTATTTAAGTACTGTGTTATACTTAAAGAAGTAGAGATATTTCCATACTTCCAAGTGGAAAACACAAGCATCTTATATACTTAAACATTTGAAGCAACCTATAGTTATAGTTTATTTTCTTGGGCTCCGAAATCACTGCAGATGGTGGATGAAATTAAAAGACATTTGATCCTTGGAAGAAAGCTATGACACACCTAGACAGCATATTAAAAGGTAGAGACATCACTTTATTTAAGTACTGTGTTATACTTAAAGAAGTAGAGATATTTCCATACTTCCAAGTGGAAAACACAAGCATCTTATATACTTAAACATTTGAAGCAACCTATAGTTATAGTTTATTTTCTTGGGCTCCGAAATCACTGCAGATGGTGGATGAAATTAAAAGACATTTGATCCTTGGAAGAAAAGCTATGACACACCTAGACAGCATATTAAAAGGTAGAGACGTTACTTTGGAAAGGTCCGTCTAGTCAAAGCTATGGTTTTTCCAGTAGTCATGTATGGATGTGAGAGTTGGACCACAAAGAAAGCTGAGTACCGAAGAACTGATGCTTTTGAATTGTGGTGTTGGAGAAGACTCTTGAGAGTCCCTTGTACTGCAAGGAGATCAAACCAGTCAATCCTAAAAGAAATCAGTCCTGAATATTCATTGGAAGGACTGATGTGAAGCTGAAGCTCCAATACTTTGGCCACCTGATGTGAAGAACTGACTCATTGGAAAAGACCCTGATGTTGGGAAAGATTGAAGGCAGGAAGAATAGGGGATGACAGAGGATGAGATGGTTGGATGGCATCACCGACTCGATGGACATGAGTTTGAGCAGGCTCTGGGAGTTGGTGACGGACAGGGAAGCCTGGCATGCTGCAGTCCATGGGGTCACAAAGAGTCAGACATGACTGAGCAACTGAACTGAACTGAACTGAACTGAACTGAACAGTTGTAGTTCACAGCAGAAAGTCTTTTTCTCACCACCTCCTGAAATGAAGAAATCATCAAAATGCATTTTCTTCCTGCCTTTCCACATCCTCAGTAAACTCAACATCCTCTAATGTTCTGAGATTATTTTCTACCTTACCACATATTCATTTTACATTCATTAAAAAATGAGTCAAAGAAAAACAAAAACTTCTGCCATGATAGTATTACCTAACTTTTCTCTTTTATGGTCACCCAGTGGAATGGAAAAGAATATAGCTGTTATGGTTCTTGAGTTTTTTGACGTACTTGGCTATGAGCTCACCTGTGAGTCAGCTAGAAGTTCTAGTCAATTTAAAACAAAAAGCTACTTTGCATCCTGCGTCCACAATTGCTGAGGCCTAGCTTTCAATGTCCCTGATGTGTACACTAGCGCCTTTGCTTCAGAAAATAAATGTTCAAACAAAACTGTTGAGGAGCAGCATGAAACATCCAGGATAATGTAAAGGAGTTCTCAGTCACATAACAATTAATAGACCAGTTCAACTATCATCCCAAACCACCAGCTGCTTATGGAACACAGAGTGTGCTCACTTTGAGTCTGGCCAGTGCCTACAGCCCACAAAGTTCTTCCCACAAGCCAAGCGAGCGGTTCCAAAGTGCCTCGTCTATATAGTCTTACTGATGTGGGCACCAGGTTAAAAATGTGTGCTGTTGACATAATGTGAGTCTTCCCGAGGCCTGCCAAGAGCTTGTCCGCGGTCACTCAGACAACCTTCCAAAGATACTTCGATAGCCACTTGGGTGGTCTGCCGTCTACCGAGGCCATCACTCTGGGACGTGTCCAGAGGGGGACAGCCGTTGTGCTCCGCACAGCCATTGACATGGGCCAGCGGCAGGGCCCCAGGGGGACAGCACAGCTGCTTGGCACAGCTCTTGGCGATGCAAGGGGAGCTGCAGAGCAACCGCAAGTCCTTCTGCCCCAGGGGCTCCTTCAGGTCTGCCTTCTCACACTGGATGGTCACATTGTGAATTCCAGCATTGTGGAAGATTTCTCGAATTTTCCTGTTGGCATCCTGATCGCCCCCATCCTGCTGATACTTGATGTGCAGAGTGGCAATGATCTTCCCACTTATAAGCTCCCAGATGTGGACTTCATGGACACTGCTAATTCCAGGCACAGCAGAGAGCTTACTCACTAGAATAAGGAAGAGAAAACAATAGCCAAGGTGAGGGCTGTAATTGGAACATGGAACCACGGGGGACAGGTAGGGTCCCTCTACGCCTTCTCACCAGAATGATGTCATTATTAAAAATAAAGAAAGGAAAACAGCTGTACCTATTTTCCCATAAGCTTCTTCTTCCTCTCTGAGTTCCTCTAACATACAGGGTTAACCCATAAAAGGCAACTGAAGAAAATAAGATTCACAACAACCTTACCAAAATGCCCAGGTTGTTGAGTGTACAAGGCATTAGCTCTGATGGACTGGCATGGGAATATAAAATAGGATGCCTTTTTTAAAGGAGATTTGGCAATATAGATCAAAAACTTTTAGCAGCAATTCTAATATAAGGAACTTAACTGAAAGGAAACAACCAAATATTTCCGTATAAGAATGGTTTGGGCAATACTTTTTGTGTTACTGAAAAAAAAAAAGGAAACGGCAAGGAAATAGTCAGTTATGTGACAGATGGTGACATAGCTGTGAAAAAGCAAACTGCATATTTAAGGCCATGAGAAAAGATATATAAAGTATTTTTAAATGCAAAAGCCAATAGCTGGACTGTATATATGGCATGATCTTTTCCCCTTTTTTTAATGAAATGGTGTATATACACATACAAAAATTTTTAGGCAGATAAAGTCTTGTTTCAGTGAATGACTGACACAAAAATATTGAGTGTTAATTTCTGGGTAGTAGGATTATGAGAGATTTCTATTTCCTTATTTAGGCTCTTCTATATTTTTCATACTTTCTAGCATTTAGAAACATGGTATTGAACAGTGAATCCAAGCAACCTATAGCCAGCTAGTCTGAATTCCAGTTTAGTCATTTACTACCTGCAGGAGCTGCATGACCTTACCCAGTCCCTCTGTGCCTCAGTTTCCTTACCTGGAAATTAAGATAATCACAGTACCTCATAGGATTGTTTTAAGATTAAAATGAGTTAATATAAGCAAAGCATCTGGACATTATTACCTAGCATGTAATCAGTACTATTCAAGTGTTGCTATTGTTATTACAGTCTAATTTTAATATTAATATCTGCTTTTTATATATATACATATATATGTGTATGTGTGTGAAAATCACTCAGTCATGTCCAACTCTTTGCGACCTCATTGACTATACAGTGCATGGAATTCTGCAGAACAGAATACTGGAGTGGGTAGCCTTTCTCTTCTCCAGGGACATATACATATATACATATATATATAACTCTGTTAAAAGGCAATAAAAGAATATATATCACAAATTGCCATTGGGTTGGCCAAAGTTCATTCAGGTTTTTCCAAGATGTTATGGAAGAAACCCAAAGAACTTTTTGGTCAACCCAATATGTGTTTATTTTGCTTTCTCCATGAGGAAACAAGCCCCTGGAAAAAGCCTGCTTCACCTCTGTCCTCCCCAGCCTGTAGTACTGCACAAAGATTAGGCATGCAGAACAGTCACACTGTAAATCATGCCTCTGGAGGGAAAGCCTAGCCATGGCAACACAGTGTATTAAGACCCATCAAGTCTAATTTCAGCTAGTTGTCATGAAATAAGGTCTTCCAATTTTCAGCCACATAGTGGGCCTGGGCTTTAGTTCATGTTCACTGTCTCACTGATGAAGTAATAATAGAAAAATAGCAAAGATTCATGAAAAAAAAAAAGTGTCTTCCTATAAAAAAAAAAAAACATTCTTTCCATTTAGAAACACTAGAACTAAAGCTGTACATTCAGTTTCTCACGAACATCTGGAGAGCTCCCATTTAGACATTCTAGAAGGTCTCTTGGAGAAGGCAATGGCACCCCACTCCAGTACTCTTGACTGGAAAATCCCATGGATGGAGGAGCCTGGTAGGCTGCAGTCCATGGGGTCGCTAAGAGTCAGACACGACTGAGCGACTTCACTTTCACTTTTCACTTTCATGCATTGGAGAAGGAAATGGCAACCCACTCCAGTGTTCTTGCCTGCAGAATCCCAGGGACAGGAAGTCTGGTGGGCTGCTGTCTATGGGGTCGCACAGAGTCGGACACGACTGAAGCGACTTAGCAGCAGCAGCAGGTCTCTAAAAACATCCCCAGATGCACATAAGCTGAAGTGAGAGCTTGACCTTCTGTTTGAGCAAAGCAAAGAAACAGATTTCACTACTGAATGAGTGCACTGAAACATGGTCCATTTTCCTGTGTTTTAAGACACACAGTGACTCGCATGCCCACAAAAATCAATTAACTAGAAAGCAGGATCTAGAATATGAAGGAATGACTCATCTTTTCAGAATAAGGGGAAAAAAATCAAGTCCTGAGCCGAGTGGCCTTATCTGAGTTAGAATAAATCCCTGACATGAACGTCAATAAATAGCTTTGGAATATTCGTAGGGACTGCCCAAGGAACACATTCTCAAAAACTCGAGGTAAAGTCAGAGAATGATGGGCTAAAAAGGACCTCTGGTTCTTGGAGCTGCGAGTCATCTTAGTAGCTGTAGTCATCTATGAAACATAGAAGGATGTCTCAATTGCTTGGTGATTTAAAATATTTCAAGATACATAAATCAAACACTGCTCTGAAATAAAGCGGCGCTTTGGCCTGAAGGACGTTCGGTGGGCAGTGGTTTGAGGTCAGAATGGCTTGACTTACTCAGCTCTTCCATGTTGACGCCCTTGGGGACCATCTGCAGCAGGATGGCAGCAGTCTCCTTGATGAGTGGGAAGGCAGATGATAAAATGATGATGACCATGATGACAGTCAGGCTGGGGTCAATGTAGCACTGCCAGTTACACGGGGCCTCGCGCTTCAGGGGACGCACATAGAAGATGATGGCCGTGACCACCACCACCACCGACCCCAGGGCATCCCCCATCACATGCAAAAGTACCCCTGCAGGGAAGAAAGAAAGACCGTCAAGCCCAGAGCCACATTTGGGAGCCGTGAGACACTCACTGACTTGGCTTCCCAGCTCTATGAATACCTGTTGCTACATTTTTTCTGTTCTGTTAGAACAACAGACTGGATTAGAAAGCAAAAACAATGACCGTTGCATCACAGAAAAACAAAACCTCAGGCCACCATCCCATGACCCAGAGAACCTGGAATAGCCTAGGAAAATTCTGAGCTGCAAACACCTGTGGGAAGGTGGACTGGGCTAAAGTGCCACATTCCCTTCCCTCTACGCTTTTGCTCACTTTTCACTTAGCCTGTGGTCACTCAAACTGCATTTGATTTAACAGATCCTCTGGAATGTCCCCACTAAAGAACCCTTTGTCCCAATAAAATGACATTTAAATTCTACAGATAATAAAAATTGGGGTTGCCTTTACTTAAGGGAACCACTTTGAAAAGCTTTAATTATGATATAGAAAACATGTCATCCCAGCAAAGAAGATCTAAATGTCCAACCATTTGTGGGACATAGACTAAATAAACTGTGCTTAGTCATTTAGTCCTTTCTGACTCTTTGTGATCCCATGGACTGTAGCCTTCCAGGCACCTCTGTCCACGGGGATCCTCCAGGCAAGAATACCAGAGCAGGTTGCCATTCTCTCCTCCAGAGGATCTTCCCAACCCAGGATCAAGCCCAGGTCTCCCACATTGCAGGTGGATTCTTTACTGTCTGAGCCACCAGGGAAGCCCAGACTAAATTGGGATTTAGTGAATTAGGTGAAGATTTGTCAGTAGAATTATACAGTATAAACATAACGTTTTTGGGGGGTTTTTTGTTTTGTTTTTTTTACTTTCTGTACATCAGAATCTCTCTCTTCAAAGTATGGTTGGCAGCTTCAGCATCACCTAGAAGCTCGTGAGACATACAGAATCTCAGGCCCCACTTCCAATCTTTTGTGTCCAATTCTGCATTTTAATAAGATTCCTAGGTGATTCAAATGATGATAAAAATTTTCAAAGCACTTCTCTAGAAGAAAGCATACGAACTAAGAAAGATCTGCTCTGTCTCTCCAGGTATCCCAGATTCACTCAATGGAATGAATAATGATCTAAAATACTAACAAACTCACTCATGGCTGCAACTGAATCGTTCCACTTAGAAGAGGCTAGCTTCCTCTTGGCAGCTTCTGAGTAGCATCATGGTGTCAAATGGCATTTTGAAAACATACCAAATGTAAATTGTGGCAACTTCTCCCCACGGAAGAAGCACAAGAATAAAAAGGAATCCCCACATCTCCTTCAGGCTGAGTGTTTACTAATGGCAATAGGATCCTGATTCAATAAATACATTAAACAGTCTGATTTTTAAATTCTGTGCCCACTCTGTCCACCCCACCCCCACAGGAGTGTCTTACTTCCCAGTCCTTGTCCTCGGCCACCAAGAAAAACTCAAAATGCTCCCAAGAGTTGGTCTCCAGAAGAAACTGAATATCAAAGCTTTAACCTTCCCCAGGGCAGTATAAAACACTACCATAAAAATATGAAGACCAATTATTGCCTTTATGCACGCAACATCATTTTCACTGCCTGAGACTGTCATTCTCCTTTTCACCCTTCATTTAGACTATAAGTAACATAAGGGTGAGGGTTGTACCCTAAATTTCCTTTGTTTCTGTTTTAGCACTGGCAGTATACCATCTAGACACTTAAAAATATTTTCTGGTTGATTAGTCAGAACTCCCACAATACAAAGTAACTTCTGCCTCTCAGTAAGAATAACTGTAATGACGGCCAAGATATATGCACAGACATTGTTATATGTTGCATGTACTGATATTTATACACTAAGTGCTTTTGAGGACTCTCTGAAGTGGTTAGTCTCTCTGTTTTACAAATGAGGAAACTGAAGCACAGAGTAGCTAAGTGACTTATCCAAGACCACACAGCTAAAACGTGTTTGAATGGGGATATAAATCTGCATAGTCTGACCAGAGAACCATTACATATCCTGCCCCATCTAAGTTCCAAATTCAAGTTTCAGGTTCTTCTGAGAAGTCCCACTATTAGCTCCTAAGAAAAAAATGTTCAAACTTATTTTTCACATAATCCACAGTAAAAACCCTATTTTGCATCCTAGCCCGGGCATAAACGTACAGTGAAACAAATATTTCTGGCAAAAACAAAAACTTGTCCTTATACAGGATTCTTTACTATTTTCTATTTCATTCAATTCTAGTTCATTTTCTACATGATGATCATACTCTACTAAATTGATTTTATTACCCAAACTATCGTGACCTTCTGTTTGAAAAACTGCTTACAGCCTCATGTCACTAAACTCCTGAGACTGGTCACTGCGGTGTGTTTTCTAGCCTCCCACGCAGAAATGGTCTTTATCTTCTGGGGACCACCGTCCACTGGCAGGATTCTGAGATAAGTAGGTCAGTAACTTCTAGAGGGAAGATGATTCCCTGAGATGGGAAATCTCAGGAAAGGCTTCTCAAGAGACGGGCAAGCCGCCAAGCAGACTTCAAAAGGCAATGATGTCCCAGGCAGGGAAACTCAGCCAGAATGTGTTCCAAGCACAGCACTGGAATGAGGCTGCAGAGGAAGACTAGTGAGGCAACATGAGAGACAGACCTGATGGTCTCTTTCTATGACTCACGGAGCTTGTGAACATCAACCTCTTAGAGCAGCAAGATTCTCACTGGTGAACTGGGGATGGTAATAACGTCACTTCGCTTCCCAAAGTGGCTAGCTCTGAAGAGGCCGTGAAACAACATCCGGAAACCCACTGAGAAGTAAGCACACTGAACTGCTGGGGAGGCGACTCGTTAAGGGAATCCTCCGTGCTGTTCCGACCAGCATGTGTTTCTCACAATAACACGATGTCACACTGCTATCATCTCTCTTACATAGATAAGGAAACTGAAACTCAAAGAGGATACTTTGCTTGCCCAAGGTCACCCAGCTAGTGAAAGGCAGAGACGGAACTCAAACCAGACCTCCCTGCCTAAGCACTTTCCTCACCTGCTCTACAAGTGACCTGGGCCCTGAAACCTGGGACCCTTTGTTGCAGTGCTTGCAACGGGACAAAGGCCTCCTTCAGCAACAGAATACAAGGAAACTACAAGGGACTAAAAATAGCTGAGTGTATGAGCAGTTGGAGCATGGTAAAGTGTCTGCCTGCAATGAGGGAGACCTGGGTTTGATTCCCAGGTTGGGAAGATCCCCTGGAGAAGGAAATGGCAACCCACTCCAGTACTCTTGCCTAGAAAATTCCATGGATGGAGGAGCCTGGTGGGCTGCAGTCCATGGGATCGCAGAGTCGGACACGACTGAGAGACTTCACTCACTCAAGATACAAAAAGACCAAAAAGCCCAACTTCCACTTCTGAAGAGCCTGGAGCAAAAGCAGGGCACTGAGGATGCCCTCCACGCGCACATCACTACCAAAGGGGCGGGCAAACCACCCAAGTAAGCCAATTCTCCCACCCAGTCCCTGGCCTGGCCCCCACCTTCACCCGTGTAGGGAAACAGCTAAACTGTTACTTGTTCTCACTCACCCCTAGTCCCCAAGATGCAGGGGAGGTGAGTTCCATTCCTGAGTCCAGAAGATCCCCTGGAAGAGGAAATGGCAACCCATTCCAGCATTGTTGCCTGGAAAATTCCCTGGACCGAGAGGCCTGGCAGACTATAGCTGGGGGTCGAAAGAGTCGGACACGACTGAGCAACTAAACGACAGGAGATTATCAGGGTGCCTGCAGTTTGCTCAGACCCTTCCCTTTCTTGTCTGGCCTCTAATCAATTTTTATTGATTAAGGAGGCCAAGAACCCCAGTCGGTAACAGTGGGGAAGTAGGGGAGACTGTTAAAGGGTAAGAGTGAGGCAGTAAATGAGTGAACAGAAGGACAGAAACGTCTAGAAAGGAGCATTGGCACTAGAACAGCAAGTCCGTGAATGTCTGCAGTGTCAGGGCCTCATTCCGGATGCAGTGAAGGTTTCAGAGCAGCTTCTGCTGAGACCTCGTCTGTGATTCAGAAAGACAGATCAGGCAGCAAGCACTGTCTGAGGGGCAAAGACTGCCACCTGGTGACGACCCAGTCACCTGATTGGTCACGGTGCTCACAGGTAGCTTTGCAAAACCAGGACCCTTAGCCCTCGCTTGCTGTCTTTAGAGAAAAACAAAACCAAAACACTGGCATATAGCCTGGAAACTTGATATAAGCTAATGTGTGTCCCAGCATGTATCAGTGGTACTGAATTTATTGAATAATTGGAAACATAGTACCTTAGCACTGGGCATTAGCAAGTGGCTGAGGAAAGATGGGAGATCTTTCTTAATGGGTAAAAAAAAAAAACAAATCACACACAAGAATTAAAAAGAAACACCTCCTCAGGAGGGAGGGGATATATGTATACGTTGCAGTTTCACATTGTACAGCAGAAGTCAATACAACATTGTAAAGCAATTATACTCCAATTAAAAAGAAAATAAAAGAAATACTTCATCCCAGGAGATTTCTTTTCAAAAGCAGTCAAGATTGTTATTCATCCATTTAAATTTATACTGAAATAAAAAGGGTTGATTCTTTCTGATACCCTGTTTCAGTTTTTCTGAATGGATGTTTGAGCCTCATAAATAAAGTCAACCACAACAAAGGGCACTTGTTTCTCTGGTGAGAAGTTTAAAGAAATGTGCTTTTGCTGTGCTTTGCAGCAGAAGATGGGGTATGTTTTTTAGAAGGCATTTTTTTATTCCATTGAAATAAAAAAAATCAAGAAGTGGCTTTTGCCACAGTATTCTTAGAAATCAAAATCAGAAAGTTACCTAAATGTCCATTAACCAAGAACGGATAACTACAGGGTGGAATACTCACACAACGGAACATGGTAATGAAAATGAATGATCTAGGACAACATTCAACAATATGCATGAATCTCCTCAATGTAATGTTGAGTAGAAGAAGCTGGGCAAAAACTGTACCAACTATAAGATTCCATTCACATAAAGTGCAAATGCAAGTACAATGAATCCATGCTGTTACAAGTCAGAATAGTGGTGACCTGGGAGGGTGGCTAGTGACTAGACAGGAGCATGTGGTGGGGGGGGGGGGGGCTGCTGGGGTGATGGTATCTTCTGTTTCTTGATCTGGATGTTGTACATGGAAGTGTTCAGTTCACTAAAATCCACTGATTGCATATTTATGATATGTGTACTTCTGAGTATGTATATTATACTTGAGTAAAATTTCCAAGTTAACAAAAAAGAAATGGTTTTTGTTCACAAGAGTTTCCATCAGCTGTTTGTCCCCTTGAGTGTCTGGGAAGGACAGTCTTGCTTTCTAAAGCAATGTCAGAAATGTAATCATTCAGTGGACTGTGGACACTGGTAGAGAAGCCAGGCACCCTGGTGGAGTCCAGAGGCAGTGTGAGAGGACAGAAAGAGCCAGAAACGGAAGCCCAAGATCCCAGCCCTGCCTCCACTGTTAGCTGGGGTGACTTGGGAAGTCACCAGAATCTATGGTCCCGTTTGCTCATCTGTAAGGTGAAGGCCCTGGAGTCTAAGTTCCCCAAGGCCTTTCCAGCTGTAACACGCTGTGGTCTTTCCCTGAATAAGGACACAGGATTCAAGGTAAGGCCAGCTTGTCCCTCGGCCTGAAATACAAACTGGCCCTTGTTAACCACAGCCAGGCACTGAGCTCACCTGTCCCTGAAGCAGCTTAGGTTGGAGCCCAGCAATTCCACTCACCACCTGAAGCACAATAGAATCCCACTCTTCAGGTTGTTCTGAATGCTAAGTGACCCATTCATGAATGGCGCCTAAGAGCAGGTGTGCCCTCCATAAAAATGTTAGCTCCCAGATGGCTCAGACCTCCCAGATGTCTGAGCCCTTACACAACAACCCCATGAAATGGGTACTACTGCTATCCTCATTTTAAAGATGAGGGGTTGAGAGGCTGAGACAGGTTCAAAAGTTGCCCGAAGTCATCTGGTTCTTAAGTGGCAGAGCCCAGACCCAAACCCAGGCAGCTTGAGCCCAATCCCATTTTTTTTGCCTCTAAATTCTTTACCTCTATGGGAGCTACCGGTGCATTTTGTCAGCCCCTGTGGACCACAGGGCTCAGCTAGGTACGGCAAGGCACTTCACCACTGATGTTTTTCTACCCAGGAGTTCCAACAGCTGTGGAGTGAATATTAGCAGGATCATCCAATTTTCCCTTACATATGTTTCCCAAACAAGGTCACAATATCTACTGGGACCTACTCTTCATTCTTTGCTACTTTCCACCTACCTGTTCTCTTTCTCAGAAAAATAAGATGAGGGTGAATAACCAACATTAGCTCACAGATGTGGCATTTTAAAAAGTTAAAAAACAAGCTCACAGATACAGAGAACAGATTGGTGGTTGACAGAGGTGGTGGCAGGGAGCGGGGGGTGCAAAATGGGTAGATGGAGTCAAAAGGTACAAGCTTATTATAAGATAAATAAGTCCTAGAGATGCAAGGTACATCATGGTGATGGTAATTCATAATACTGTATCCCATATTTGAAAGTTGCCACCAGTATATCTTAAAATTTCTCATCAAGAGAAAATAAAAACTTACTACGTATGACAATGGATATTAACCATGCACTGCTACTAATCTGTTAATATTTACACTGTGGTGATCACTTCACATATTATACAAAGATCAAATCATTATATTATATACCTGAAACTAATGTTATATACCAACTATATCTCAATTAAAAAAGAATAAAAACAGAATGTGCTTTGAAAAGGTAAAGTGCTATGATGGTGAACTCCGTTTTTAAAATTCACTAAATTATATATATATATATATATAAATCAAACCTTAAAAAAAGGATCAATTAAAGGATTATGAAATTCCCCTATCTCAGTTAACTTTTTAAAAAACTAATTCATTTAGAAATGTTTAGGAGCTCATGTGTTGCTGTTGTTCTTTTCTGCTTTTCTCTCTGGATTCACTCTGGATATCACTTTATTAAACAGACGTGAGATCCTCAGAACTGAAGGTATCTTTTGTATTACTTGTTTGTCTTTGTAATATTTACCTCTAAGCCCCACTTCCAGCTTCCTCAAACCAACTAAAGATAAAGGGCTGCATAATCTTTGTTCTGGCTTTCCCGGTAACTCACTATAAGGAAACCGCCTGCAAGGCAGGAGACTTGGGTTTGATCCCTGGGTTGGGAAGATCTCCCGGAGAAGGGAATGGCAACCCACTCCAGTGTTCTTGCCTGGAGAATCCTATGGACAGAGGAGCCTGGTGGGCTACAATCCATGGAGTTGCCAAGAGTCAAACACAACTGATCGACTAACACTTCTGCTTTCACTCTTTGTTGAAATTCTCCATCAGTTTGGGGATTGACCCTTCTTGAATCAATCTCTCTGAAGAAAAACTTGTGCTCAAGAAGTTGGAGAGGGGAGATGTAGTATACCAAGTTAGTGTCCGGTGAGAAAACTTTGGAAACCTCAGTGCTGACCTTCACCCTGGGTCTGTGACCTTGAGCTCTTGGTAGGAGAGATGCTAGTGATGTGCCTTCCTTCTCTCTCCCCGAACCCCCACTTTGGACATGGAGGTGGAGATTCAAGTGAACCAACAGACAGACCCATCACAGGAGCATATTTCTGGCCAAAATAAGTGAAGCAATGAGGGTGACTGAGCAAGTTCACTTGGGGCATGACCTTGGATAGATCCCACCCACTCTCTTCCAACCTTTATCAAAATGATAGTTCAAACAATGGAAGTGTTCAGTTCACTAAAATCCACTGATTGCATATTTATGATATGTGTACTTCTGAGTATGTATATTATACTTGAGTAAAATTTCCAAGTTAACAAAAAAGAAATGGTTTTTGTTCACAAGAGTTTCCATCAGCTGTTTGTCCCCTTGAGTGTCTGGGAAGGACAGTCTTGCTTTCTAAAGCAATGTCAGAAATGTAATCATTCAGTGGACTGTGGACACTGGTAGAGAAGCCAGGCACCCTGGTGGAGTCCAGAGGCAGTGTGAGAGGACAGAAAGAGCCAGAAACGGAAGCCCAAGATCCCAGCCCTGCCTCCACTGTTAGCTGGGGTGACTTGGGAAGTCACCAGAATCTATGGTCCCGTTTGCTCATCTGTAAGGTGAAGGCCCTGGAGTCTAAGTTCCCCAAGGCCTTTCCAGCTGTAACACGCTGTGGTCTTTCCCTGAATAAGGACACAGGATTCAAGGTAAGGCCAGCTTGTCCCTCGGCCTGAAATACAAACTGGCCCTTGTTAACCACAGCCAGGCACTGAGCTCACCTGTCCCTGAAGCAGCTTAGGTTGGAGCCCAGCAATTCCACTCACCACCTGAAGCACAATAGAATCCCACTCTTCAGGTTGTTCTGAATGCTAAGTGACCCATTCATGAATGGCGCCTAAGAGCAGGTGTGCCCTCCATAAAAATGTTAGCTCCCAGATGGCTCAGACCTCCCAGATGTCTGAGCCCTTACACAACAACCCCATGAAATGGGTACTACTGCTATCCTCATTTTAAAGATGAGGGGTTGAGAGGCTGAGACAGGTTCAAAAGTTGCCCGAAGTCATCTGGTTCTTAAGTGGCAGAGCCCAGACCCAAACCCAGGCAGCTTGAGCCCAATCCCATTTTTTTTGCCTCTAAATTCTTTACCTCTATGGGAGCTACCGGTGCATTTTGTCAGCCCCTGTGGACCACAGGGCTCAGTAGGTACGGCAAGGCACTTCACCACTGATGTTTTTCTACCCAGGAGTTCCAACAGCTGTGGAGTGAATATTAGCAGGATCATCCAATTTTCCCTTACATATGTTTCCCAAACAAGGTCACAATATCTACTGGGACCTACTCTTCATTCTTTGCTACTTTCCACCTACCTGTTCTCTTTCTCAGAAAAATAAGATGAGGGTGAATAACCAACATTAGCTCACAGATGTGGCATTTTAAAAAGTTAAAAAACAAGCTCACAGATACAGAGAACAGATTGGTGGTTGACAGAGGTGGTGGCAGGGAGCGGGGGGTGCAAAATGGGTAGATGGAGTCAAAAGGTACAAGCTTATTATAAGATAAATAAGTCCTAGAGATGCAAGGTACATCATGGTGATGGTAATTCATAATACTGTATCCCATATTTGAAAGTTGCCACCAGTATATCTTAAAATTTCTCATCAAGAGAAAATAAAAACTTACTACGTATGACAATGGATATTAACCATGCACTGCTACTAATCTGTTAATATTTACACTGTGGTGATCACTTCACATATTATACAAAGATCAAATCATTATATTATATACCTGAAACTAATGTTATATACCAACTATATCTCAATTAAAAAAGAATAAAAACAGAATGTGCTTTGAAAAGGTAAAGTGCTATGATGGTGAACTCCGTTTTTAAAATTCACTAAATTATATATATATATATATATAAATCAAACCTTAAAAAAAGGATCAATTAAAGGATTATGAAATTCCCCTATCTCAGTTAACTTTTTAAAAAACTAATTCATTTAGAAATGTTTAGGAGCTCATGTGTTGCTGTTGTTCTTTTCTGCTTTTCTCTCTGGATTCACTCTGGATATCACTTTATTAAACAGACGTGAGATCCTCAGAACTGAAGGTATCTTTTGTATTACTTGTTTGTCTTTGTAATATTTACCTCTAAGCCCCACTTCCAGCTTCCTCAAACCAACTAAAGATAAAGGGCTGCATAATCTTTGTTCTGGCTTCCCGGTAACTCACTATAAGGAAACCGCCTGCAAGGCAGGAGACTTGGGTTTGATCCCTGGGTTGGGAAGATCTCCCGGAGAAGGGAATGGCAACCCACTCCAGTGTTCTTGCCTGGAGAATCCTATGGACAGAGGAGCCTGGTGGGCTACAATCCATGGAGTTGCCAAGAGTCAAACACAACTGATCGACTAACACTTCTGCTTTCACTCTTTGTTGAAATTCTCCATCAGTTTGGGGATTGACCCTTCTTGAATCAATCTCTCTGAAGAAAAACTTGTGCTCAAGAAGTTGGAGAGGGGAGATGTAGTATACCAAGTTAGTGTCCGGTGAGAAAACTTTGGAAACCTCAGTGCTGACCTTCACCCTGGGTCTGTGACCTTGAGCTCTTGGTAGGAGAGATGCTAGTGATGTGCCTTCCTTCTCTCTCCCCGAACCCCCACTTTGGACATGGAGGTGGAGATTCAAGTGAACCAACAGACAGACCCATCACAGGAGCATATTTCTGGCCAAAATAAGTGAAGCAATGAGGGTGACTGAGCAAGTTCACTTGGGGCATGACCTTGGATAGATCCCACCCACTCTCTTCCAACCTTTATCAAAATGATAGTTCAAACAGGCTGTGCTTTCTGTTCGCAATATCCATGAGTGGACAAATGGAGCAGTAGCAAGCCAGAGAGCTGGGAGGCCCTGGAGCAGGCAGCATGAGCGTGAGCCTAAGCAGGGCAGGGATAAATCATTAGCAACTCTGTCTCCCAGAATCGATGCCACCATTAGGCAAGAGACTAAGGTCATAGTCTCTACATGCAGCCCGCCAGCTTTCTCACACGCCTATGAAAAGGCAAACAGAAATGAAGAGTTCAGCGCAGTCCACATGTAACACTTAAAAGGATTTCAACTGAAGCCCAAGTCAACCCTACCTCTGATATTCAGGGCTTCGGACTTTTTCTCCTTTTTCATCGTCTCTTCTGGCTCACTCTGGGTGTTCAGGGAATCACCTGCATTCAAAGAAGAAACCTCGTGTTGTGTATAAGTTCTACAAGCAAAAAGAACCAATGGACTCAAAACACAGTTCTGTTATTTTCAAATCCTACTACCTTCCCAGACTCCCGCCTCCCAAACACGCAGCCCAGGGGAGCAATTTTGGCCTTGAAATTAGCCTTGTGACTGGCCGCTGGACTTCATTCACACTCCCATGCGAGTTAAAGATTTAAAAAAAAAAAAAAAAAAAAAGAGGGATGGGAACCCACCCTCATCTCCCGAAAACCTTTAACTCGCAAGGGGACTGAAGGATGCGCAAAGGGGGAGGAGGGCAAACAAGGGGCAGATAGCTTACAATGGAGGGGGAGGGGTGCTATCTGTTGCCCAATAATAATAACTGATCTCCAAGGAAATCAATACTCCTATACAAGGAGTCTCCCATGCAAGAGGGAGGGGCAAAGAGGGGCCCAAGGATCCAGGAGGAAAAAGAGAAATTGTAGGAATATGTTCAGTCAGCGGCAGAGACCTAAAGCCGGCCTGCAGTGGAAATCGATCGCTTTTAAGCAGGCAGGTATAAAAGAGGGCGAGGAGGAAGGGACCGCGCGGGAGGAGGGAAGGGCAACGCGGGCCAGAGGATGCAACCGAAAGGCACCTGCTACGTTTGAGAACACGGTGGCCCCCTTCTCATCCTTCCTGTCCACCGAGGCCGCGCGGAGGGTCACGGCCGAGTCGCGGCCGGGGGCGGGCAGGGCGCCGGCGTGCCAGCCACACTCGGCGTCTTGGGGATCCCCGAAAGCGCCGCGGGTGCCGGCCGCGGGCTGCGGATGCTGCTGCTGCTGCTGCTGCTGCTGTCGGCGGCGGCGGCCGCAGCAGGCGAACCAGGCGGCGCAGTCCTGGAAGATAAGCAGCCCCACCACGTTGACCGCCAGCCCCAGGGCGCCCACGATGAGCACCAGCTCGGGGTCATCAATGCGCTCGGGCCGCGCCAAGCGCAGCACGGCCTCCACGAAGATGGTGAAGCAAAGCGCGGTGAGGAAGACGGCGTTGCTGAGCGCGCCCACCACCTCGGCGCGGGCGTAGCCGTAGGTGGCGCCCAGCCCCCCGCGGGGGCGCCGGGCGATGTAGCCGGCGCTCAGCCCCACGCACAGCGAGATCAGTCCGAGAGCATGTTGAAGGAGTCGGACAGAAGCGCGATGGAATTGCCCAGGTAGCCCGACACCAGCTCCGCCACGAAGAAGGCGACGGTGAGCACGAGCATGAAGAGCAGGCGGCACGTCTTGCCGGAGTAGCGGCCCATCCCGGCCCGGCCGGACGCCCCGCGCCGCCGCCGCCGCCGCCGCCGCAGGTGGGGCGCGACGTCCCGGACTCCGCGGAGCCCCGGTCCCCGCCTCCCGGGCCGCCCTGCCGCCGGCGCCGGAGCTTCTTATAAGGCGGAGGCGGAGGCCGGCGGCCCCAGTCCCCGCACGTCCAGAGTCTAAAGGAGGGGCCAGGAGGGACCTTCCGCCGCCTCCCTGGCCCCCGCCCCTCCCTCGCGGCTCGGCCTCACTTGGCACGTGGCCACCGGCCAGTGTCTGTGCTCCTAAGAACGGAAGTGGGCAGAGAGGGGAGCTGCCCGAAAGAGAGGGCCTGCCTGCAGGGCACTCGCTACGGACACCCCCTACGCAGGTGGGGTTCACCCGACGACCCGCTTCTGAAGTCCTTCAGATCACCCGGGCCATGACTGTTGACTCAGGGATAAGGACCTTGACTGATGCGGGGTGTGTTCTCAGCGGTGGACGTGAGCACCTTCGCGTCCGTGCCCAGAGACAGACTCATTCCCTGCTCACCCAGGAGCACCGACCTGTCCCCCACTGCCCTTCAGTGCGTCCTGCCTTGCGTTTCTGAAGTTTGAGCTGACTCGGAGCTCCCACTCCACTACCACCGTTGTAGAGCTATTTTATTCCTCTCTTCTTGTTCACAGCCTTCTTAAAGGGCACGTTGTCGCTTCTGTCACCCCTTCGTGGCCCAGCATCTTCCCTGTCACCCTGGAGGATCTTGGCTCACTAGGCGGCCTTCCAGAGAAGAGCCGCAGGCAGCCCTGGGGGAGAGCGCAGATTGGACTTCTGTGCATGCCGACCTCCCACCCAGAGCTCAGAAAGGCAGATTCTTTGCAGTAGGTACAGGTCCCTGGGCCACCAAAAAGCCAGGGTCGGCCCCCTCTGTACTTGTCTCGTTCTCCCTTGGAGAGAGTGTCCCCTCACCCTAGTGGGTCCCTCCCAACATGACCTGATGTTTAAGAGGTCAGTGACTGACCTACATGAAGACTTTTTCCAAATAGAGCCTTTCTGTTGACAACGGGCTGCAGTCCAAGCGAACAAGCCCAGAAGAGGGCTGTCTCCTAGACTCCGGGAGAAACCAAGGATAGGTGTCCTGGAAAAAGGGTGTTTGCTCCTGGTCAGTTCAGGGAATGGGGTAAGGGGAACCCTTGCAGGCTTCCTTTACTGGTTTGTTTCAGTGTTATACCTTTGTCTCATTCTGGAAAAGATCTGAGGGTGAAGTCTGATGATCGCTCTTCTCCCTCCCCCATTCCCCAACTCCTGAACTTTAACCATTGATAAACACACACACACACACACACACACACACACACACACACACACACATCTGGTTTGGGCTTGCTGCTGCTGCTGCTAAGTGGCTTGGAAATGAATAAAAATGTCTCACTCCAAAAAAGCCACAGAAGATTAACAGAACATTCTAATCCTAGTTCCATCCATTGCCTTAGCCTTGTAAATCATGATCTTGTCTTTTAATGGGCTCAGATGGTAAAGCGTCTGTCTACGATGCAGGAGACCCGAGTTCGATCCCTGGGTTGGGAAGATCCCTTGGAGAAGGAAATGGCAATCCACTCCAGTACTATTGCCTGGAAAATCCCATGGACAGAGGAACCTGGTAAGCTACAGTCCATGGGGTCACAAAGAGTCGGACGTGACTGAGCGACTTCATGTTCACGTTCACATTCACGAGGGCCCTTAAAAAGCATGCAGAAACCTCCTGAATCTGAGCATTCCACCTAATATCAGGTGAGCCTTGAAATTCTAAATTTGGGGAGACTATTATGCATTCCTTTCCCACCTCCAGGAAAATATCACTACATTGAGAACTGAGGAAATTGTTCTTTCAAAGTCTTCTCTAAAAATTAATATTAAAATGATCAAGAACTTAAAAGCAGTAAGGAGGTACAGGCCAATGAAAGTTTTGAAGCTGAGTGGCCTCACACAAGCTCTTTAATTGTCCGGGCCAGTTTTAACTACTGTAAAGAGGGAATAATAACAATGTATTCTCATCGGGTTATGAGGATTGAATGGGTTAGTAGGTTTAAAGTGACTATAACAGTGATATTGTAACAGATTATAACAGCAAGCAGTCAATAAATGTTAGCTGCTGATTAAAAAAAGAAAGCAGACAGGAAGAAAAAGAAGATATGGAGTGAGGAAAAAGAAACTGGGCAAGAGGAGGGAAGAGTGAAGTGATCCAGCGGGCCACACTCAGCTCAGTTTAGTTTGGTTGCTCAGTCCTCTCCGACTCTTTGTGACCCCATGATTGCAGCATACCAGGCTTCCTTGTCCATCACCAACTCCCAGAGCTTGCTCAAACACATGTCCATCAAGTTGGTGATGCCATCCAACCATCTCATCCTATGCTGTCCCCTTCTCCTCCTGCCTTCAATCTTGCCCAGTATCAGGGTCTTTTCCATTGAGTCAGTTCTTCACATCAGGTGGCCAAAGTATTGGCATTTCAGCTTCACCATCAGTCCTTCCAATGAATGCTCAGGACTGATTTCCTTTAAGATTGACTGGTTTGATCTCCTTGCTGTCCAAGGGACTCTCAAGAGTCTTGTCCAACACCACAGTTCAAAAGCATCAGTTCTTCGGTGCTCAGCTTTCTCTACAGTCCAACTCTCATATCCATACATGACTACTGGAAAAATCATAGCTTTGACTAGGCGGACTTTCTCAGCCAAGTAATGTCTCTGCTTTTTAATATGCTGTCTAGGTGTGTCATAGCTTTTCTTCCAAGCAAGCAAGTTTTTCTTTTGTCTTTTCATTTCATGGCTGTAGTCACCATTTGCAGTGATTTTGGAGCCCCCCAAAATTAAGTCTGTCACTGTTTCCATTGTATCCCCATATTTGCCATGAAGTGATGGAACCTGATACCATGATCTTAGTTTTTTGAATGCTGAGTTTTAAGCCAACTTTTTCACTCTCTTCTTTCACTTTCATCAAGAGGCTTTTAAGTTCTTCTTTGCTTTCTGCCATAAGGGTTGTATCATTTGCACATCTAAGGTTATTGATATTTCTCCCGACAATCTTGATTCCAGCTTGTGTTTCATCCAGCCCAGTATTTCCCATGATTTACTCTGCATATAAGATAAATAAGCAGGGTGACAATATACAGCCCTGATGTACTCTTTTCCCAATTTGGAACCAGTCTGTTGTTCCATGTCTGGTTCTAACTGCTGCTTCTTGACCTGCGTACAGATTTCTCAGGAAGCAGGTAAGGTGGTCTGGTATTCCCATCTCTTTAAGAACTTTCCACAGTTTGTTGTGATCCACATAGTCAAAGGCTTTGGCGTAGTCAATAAAGCAGAAATAGATGTTTTTGTGGAACTCTCTTGCTTTTTAAATGATCCAATGGATGCCGGCAATTTGATCTCTTGTTCCTCTGCCTTTCCTAAATCTAGCTTGAACATCTGGAAGTTCACGGTTCACGTACTACTGAAGCCTGGCTTGGAGAATTTTGAACATAGTCTCATGTGAGAATGTGAGCCTATGAGAACTGAGAGTATATTGGCATAGGTATTAGTAATACAGCACATGTAACAGAATTACTAACTGAGGCATACTTTAATTTGAGAAGAGTGATGCCCACGTAGTGCAGACTATGAGCCCCCTGAGATATGTAATCTATGAGAGCAAGCCAAGCAGTCACCACAAAAGAAAGAGGCCTTTTGCAGATAACTTGACCGTGCTAACACAGACCCCCTGACTGCGCTTCTCTGCCATTCACAACTACAAGAAAAACCTTCGAGCAGCAGGACTATCTCACTTGTGCCTGTTGCCCAGCCATTGCCCTAACCAAAGGCAGATAAGAAGAATTATGTCATTGCCCCAGAGGGCAATCGATGGAACCTGAAAGCCAGCAACTAAGTAAGCATAGGCGGGAGCTATAGAGCCCTGCCCAGGGCCTAGTTCCTGACTTGAAGAAAGGCTAAAGGCTAAGGGTATCAACCAAAAGCACTCAGGAAAATGTTTTGACTAAATAACCTTAACTACATATATATATGTATGCATTTGTATATATACACATGGAGTTGTGTGTACATATATATAGTTGTGTTGTTGTTTAGTCGCTAAGTCCTGTACAGCTCCTTGCAACCCCATGGACTGTAGCACTCCAGGCTTCCCTGTCCTTCACTAATTCCTGGAGTTTACTCAAACTCACTTCCATTGAGTCAGTCACGCTATTCAACCATTTTGTAGTTGTGTGCATGTATACATATATAAGAGGCTTCCCAAGTGAAGCTAGTGATGAAGAACCTGCCTGCCAATGCAGGAGATGCCAGAGATGTAGGTTCAGTCCCTGGATCAAGAAGGTCCCCTGAAGGAGGGCACCAATTCAGTATTCTTGCCTGGAGAATTCCACAGACAGGAGCTTGGCAGGCTAGAGTCCATGGGTCACAAAGAGTCAGACATGACTGAAGTGATTAGCATGCACGCACGCACGCATACATATATATAGTTGGTGTCTGTGTATATATACAAATACATCTATATGTATATAGGTTATATATAATCTAAGTTAATCGCCAAAAATTTAGACTGCATCTTACAGTTAGTATAAATTATAAGGTTTCAGTAGTTTTGTTCATTGAGTTCTGATTCTCTGCCCAACCCTGTGCTGAACACTTTATAGTCATTATCTCACTTTATCTTTGGAGAAGGAAATGGCAACCCACTCCGCTACTCTTGCCTGGAAAATCCCATGGATGGAGAAGCCTGTAGGCTACAGTCTACGGAGTCGCAAAGAGTCTCGGACACGAATGAGCAACTTCACTTTCACTTTTTCACTTCATCTTCATAAGAGCCCCATAAAATAAGTACAGGCAGACCTCAGAGATAGTGCAGATTTGGTTCCAGACCACCTCAATAAAGTGAATATCACATAAAGTGAATCACAGGAGCTTCGGGTTTCCCAGTGCATTTAAAAGTGATGTTTAAACGGCACTGTAGTCTGTAAAGTTTGCAATAGCATTATGTCTAAAAAAAATGTACGTACTTTGATTAAAAATACTTACTGCTTAAAAAATTATAATCGTCACCTGAGCCTTTACTGAGTCATGATAGTAACATAAAGATCGTTGATCACAGATCACCAAAATAAATACAATAGTTATGAAAAAATTTGAAACACCTTGAGACTTTCCATAATGTAATACAAAGACAAAAAGTGAGCAAATGCCCTTGGAAAAATGGCACCAATAGACTTCCTTCAATGCAGGATTGCCACAAACCTTTGATTTGTAAAATACACAGTATCTGTCTTCCAAGTGCAATTAATTGAAGCACAATAAAATAAGGACTATTTTATGCAAATACATGGCTGCATTTACTTTGTAAGTCAGGAACCTAAAGCCCTAAAGATTTAAGATTTTTGTAACATCTTATGGTAAAACACAATAATTTGTTAGCCAACCCAATAAAGTGCCTAAGATCACACAATCTGTAATGATAGAATAGAAATACTGTCTAGGTATGAAACTCTTCAGTGTACTTTCTTTGCCCCTACATTATACTAATTTGATTATTCTTAACACTCCTTTTGTTCTAAACAAATGAAAGAACTTTTTTAAAGTTCATCATCTACTGGTACAGAACTTGATGTGCTACAATTCATAAAGTGTAACTCAGTTCAGTTCAGTTCAGTTACTCAGTTGTGTCCAACTCTTTGCGACCCCATGAATCGCAGCACGCCAGGCCTCTCTGTCCATCACCATCCCTCAGAGTTCACTTAGACTCATGTCCATCGAGTCCGTGATGCTATCCAGCTATCTCATCCTTGGTCATCCCCTTCTCCTCCTGCCACCAATCCCTCCCAGCATCAAAGTCTTTTCCAATGGGTCAACTCTTCGCATGAGGTGGCCAAAATATTGGAGTTTCAGCTTTAGCATCATTCCTTCCAAAGAAATCCCAGGGCTGATCTCCTTCAGAGATCCTTCAGAGATCTCCTCTTTTTTTTTTTTAACAGTATATTTTTTTTTAAGTCTGAGTATGACATCCTAAATTCTTTTACATTGGTGTTTAGCTCAGAAACTAAAAAGACAATTTTTTTAAGAAATTGAAAAAGCAGCTGTTATTGTTTTCATTTTTTAGTTCTCCTTGACAAGAGAAGGTGCTTCCTTCAAAGAAAAGAGCAGACATCTTGTCCAAGGCATCAAATTCTTACTCAAAAGAAGAGGTGGGTCTTTTTCTGCACAGCACCTGTCTTCAGACCTCAAATACATCATCAAAGGATGGCCCTTTCTCATCATCAGCCCAGCTCCAAATATGCTGAGCATATTACAAACATGATGACTTTTCAAAAGGAAATTGCTTCTCCAGGTAGCTGAGGAATCTTATGTACAAATCAGTTTGTCACTGATAAATTTATATAATATATATATTTGTAACACTTCATAACTCAAAGGTATTTTTTGTACCCAAAATTATGTATTTCTCTTTCATGAAGATTTTTAGAATACATTAAAACTTAAAATATGCTTTAATTGAGGTGACTTTTTTTAAATAATAAAGGCATGAGACAAAAAAAGATAAAAATTGGTAGTGGCCCGCACCACTTTGGGCTGTTAATGGAGAGAAATTGTCAACATTTACATTATGGCCCATGAGAAGGAGGCAGCTCTGATATGAATTTAGAGCTGTGCCATTAGCCTGTCGTGGAGAAGGAAATGGCAACCCACTCCAGTATTCTTGCCTGGAGAATGGACAGAGGTGTCTGTTGGGCTACAGTCCATGGGTTGTAGTTGGAAACAACTGCACAATTGGACACGCAAAAAGTTGGACATGACTTAGCAATTTAACACCCACAAACACACACTGGCTCAAGAGTGAGCCAGGCAAGGATTTTGACCTTGGAAAATCAAAGCTGCTTAAACCTCCAAGACTATTATTATAGATGCAGGGATATTCTAACGGGCCTCCGCAAGCAGGAGTTTTTAAGACTGTTTTTACTTATGCTTCAGTCTTATTGTGCAAAGAAAGTGGGAGAGAGAGTAGTTTGCTCTCAGAAACCACAGGGAAATTACACCAAAGGAAGAGAGCTTTTTTCAGGCTAGAAAGATGCAAAGAAGAAAAGGAGATGCACATCTATCTAAACATACTTAGAGGGGATTAGATTAGATCAGATTGGGAACTGGGAACCAAAGATATCTTTCAGAGACAGGAAGGCAAGACACTGGATGGCTGACTGGCATCGAGGAATGCACCTCACCAGCCCCAGAGGGAACCAGAGGCAGGGAGCTATTATTCAAAGTCATCCTTAGAATGGACTTATCGTTGCCGAGGCTGAGGAGTGGGAGAGATTGGAAGTTTGGGTTAGCAGATGCAAATTATTACATATGAGAAGGATAAACAACAAGGTCTTACTGGGTAGCAAAGGGAACTATATCTGATATCCTGTGACAAGCCATCATGGAAAAGAATATGAAAAAAGAATGTATGTATATGTATAACTAATGACTTTGCTGTACAGCAGAAATTAACACAATATTGTGAATCAATTATACTTCAATAAAATAAATTTTTTAAAAATTAAAAAATAGAAGTCTAGTTTAAAAAAAAAAAGTCATCCTCTTAAAGCTGCTGTACCATCTGAAATAAAAGCGACTGGGGAATCCATTATCCTATGTCTGTCCCATTGTCATGTGCTGGGAATGTGGAGAGCAAGTCCTTTCTTTGTTTCTTTAGTTCGTAGATCTTCATATGGAGAAGAGGATACTTAAAAAGCACCTGAGGAGCCTCACTTGCCCTCGCCTTGAGTAAGAGCCTGAACATGAAGTGGATGTTCCATGGGATAAGACGGTAAGGCTCTGGGGAACAGTGAGTGGTTTTGCATATAGAACTGATATGAACTGTAGTTGGAGGGGAGACTCTGCAAAGCATTTTTTCCGAAGATGGCCACAACATTATCTCCCATTTAACATGTTTTCTCGTAGGCAGACCTTGACGCTCCTTCCATGCAGAAACAGGTCTGAGGGCTTGACACTCCTTCCATCTTCTCACTTGCATCCATTATCCTATGTCTGTCCCATTGTCATGTGCTGGGAATGTGGAGAGCAAGTCCTTTCTTTGTTTCTTTAGTTCGTAGATCTTCATATGGAGAAGAGGATACTTAAAAAGCACCTGAGGAGCCTCACTTGCCCTCGCCTTGAGTAAGAGCCTGAACATGAAGTGGATGTTCCATGGGATAAGACGGTAAGGCTCTGGGGAACAGTGAGTGGTTTTGCATATAGAACTGATATGAACTGTAGTTGGAGGGGAGACTCTGCAAAGCATTTTTTCCGAAGATGGCCACAACATTATCTCCCATTTAACATGTTTTCTCGTAGGCAGACCTTGACGCTCCTTCCATGCAGAAACAGGTCTGAGGGCTTGACACTCCTTCCATCTTCTCACTTGCTTGTATCTCATACAATCTGAGTTTGGGCCAGAAAAGGCATTGAGGCATCTACCTTGTTTGGTAGGACACTCATGTTTGAAACCTGAGCCACCACAGATGATGTCTTGAGGCGATGCTCTGCGAGGAAACCAAGCCACACAGCGAGGGCTTGTGTCGGTGGTCCAGTAAGCAGTCCTTTCAGCCCAAGAGCCTGACATATGGTGATGCAGTCTCCATCCATCGCCTTGCTACCCCTCAGTCTTAGCATCTTCCCAGCTGAGGCCTCAGACAAGCTGTTCCCACTGTGTCCTTTCCCAATTCCTGCCCAGAGAATCTTGAGTACAGTATCATCGGATAATTGTTGTTTTATGCCACTATTTGTGATGGTTTATTACACAGTTAAATAGAACAAGGAACCACCATGTAAAGATTGGCAGAGCTATACAAAATTTCTATATAATTTGGAGCTTTTTGAGAGGAGAAAGTAGAAAGTTAGCATAGAATATTTAAGGTATTATTGGTTTTTCCTGGTGGCTCAGATGGTCAAGAATCTGCCTACAGTGCAGGAGACCCAGGTTCAATCCCTGGGTTGGAAGATCCCTGAGAGAAGGGAATGGCTACCGACTCCTATATTCTTGCCTGGAGAACTCCATGGCCAGAGGAAGCTGGCAGGCTACAGTCCATGGGGTCTATTATTAGACGTGATTCAGAGCAAAATGGTTATTATGGATGTGGGTGTTTGCCTGTGTCCTGCAGGACTGGTCAGGAACAGACAGAGAACTAGGACACGTAGGACAGGAAAAAGGAAGATGAGAAACAATGGAGGGGATCAAGGCAAGAACACAACAGTGCGAGGCCCCGCCCAACTTAGACTTTGGGCTCACTTGGAAAATACTTTTCAAATGAGATGATCCAACTCAGAGAGGTGAGAGTTGAAGAGACTTGTTTGGAAAACAGCTGCTTTTGGCAGGCCCCTGAACACTGACTTCATTTCTCTCACTGTGATAAAGGGGAGAAATCTACATTGGAAAAATAAATGCCTGACCCAGAAAAGGACCAAATAAAAGGGGGAAAGTCCAGCAAAAACATCAGCCTTATGTGGAGTAGCAAAAGAAAAGGAGCAATGCCGGGGTCCAGCCCCAGTGGATCCAGAGTAATTCGAAGTGGGGACGGAGTCGTTG
>SJYC01133196.1:0-12806 GCA_006408675.1 Madoqua kirkii
CATCTATTTTTCATTCAATTAAGACCACCTCCTTGGAAAAATTTACTAAAATCAAGTCCTATAAATCAGATATATTAAATTTTTTTTTCATTTATACCAAGAAGGAAGGGTAGAAAATCAAACTCTCAGTTACATTCAAGTTCCAAGATCCCTTCCTCCTTCTCCCCTCCCAGTAAATCCACTTTTATTTACCATAGCTTCAAAGCCTGCTTGACAGTCAGTCAACATAGCTAAGCTGACCAACAAGAGGTAAGACGGGAGCTGAAACTGACTACTGAATATAAGAAACAACAGTTGTTTTGGTCTCTATGTGATCTTTGGACACACAACCAAAATACTGTATTCTGGCTCAGGACAGATGTTGAAATCTCTCCAACAGCTTATCTAATATTAGAATATGATTCCACTAATATCTGCTGAGATTCATTTCTTTGAAAGCAATGGATTAACTGATAAGTTACTCTATTGATTTATTAACTCTTATGCAATGTCTTTAGTAGACTTTACTGTAAGAATGACTACCATATTTCTAGAATAAAGGAAATCATAAAATTCAATACTTTATGGAACAAAAAAATTAGAAAAAGTAAATAAATCACAGTGGAAGAAAAAATATACACAGTGTCCATTCTCAGGCAAAAAGGCTAGAAGAAACAGAAATCTGAAATATGTAGTTTGAAGTCAGGTGACAAATGATAGAAATCAGAAAGGTGGAAGATTACCAAGGCAACCAAGAATAACAGAAGGCTAAATACTATAGAACTATAGATCACAAGGGGATTTTGATACTATTTTGTACTTATTTTTCATTTTAGTAAACTGACAGACACATTAAGAGGTTAATGATCACCAACTAAAATCAACTAAAATCAACCAACTAACCAACTAAAATCTTGTCTTACACCCTCAGGATGAATTTTTTAAAAAAGATACAGAGAAAAGGTACATTAAGCTGAATCAGAAGAGAGACCCAAATCCTAATACTAGGCCTGCTGTTGTATGGCTTGGGGTAATTCATTTAGACTCTGGCCCGTGGCTTTCTCATTTATAATCTGGGGACACAGAACAGGCTGTGTAAGTAAACATGTATACCAGAATACTAAAGTTCATAAGTGATTCATTCTGGTAATTAATAATTTTACAAACTGAAACCTCTTCTTTATGAAAATTAAGTTTTGGCTGGGAACATCTGCATATACAGAGCACACAAAACTGATACTATCTTTAAGAGCCATGAGGAAAACCCGGGCAGTTTTACGGACTCCAGTAGGACCCACTCATTCTCAAAAACAGGCTTAGAAATGAGTAATATTTTTCACTTATTATTCAGAAAGATCAATCAATTAAGATCTGGGTAAGTATATACAGTGAGAGAACAGAAACAGGCATTCCTGATTTTAGGAATTTGCCCATTACATTTCTAAAACTAAAACAATGTTTACTTTAGGAACTTAAGCTGAGAAAACAAAATGAAATTTTTCAACAATGAAAATATTAGGAGTCATACAGAATGAAACTCAGTGAGCTTAATGAACATGAGAGAAAGCTTTTATAAAATCAGTTCACATTGTTATCCAAAAATGACAGAATATTTTACTGCTGTAGGAAAGTCAATGGAAAACAGAGGCTGAATAATATATAAACCTTTTACATGACAGGCTTTGAAAAAGGGATTAACATGATACATAAATTCAATAAGTTTTAAAATACCACTCACTGAAATATGTTTATATTAAAAAATTTTCAGAATTCTCTTACCTTCCCAGAATCGAGCTCCTTCTGGAAGTCCTCCATTGTATTAGCCACAACCATATGAGTCTTAAGGTCTTCAGAAGCCCTATCAAGTAATCAGAATACATATTTTTTCTACTAATAAGCTAAAGCACACATTAGGTCAGTTGTGTCCCACTCTCTGTAACCCCATGGATGGTAGCCCACCAGGCTCCTCTGAACATGGGATTTTCCAGGCAAGAATACTGGAATGGGTTGCCATTTCCTCCTCCAGGGGATCTTCCCAACCCAGGGATCAAACCTGCGTCTCCTGCACTATCAGGCAGATTCTTTACCACTGAGCCACAGGCTACCCAGAATTAGAAGCGAATACATATTTTTTCTTACTAATATGATGAAATTTTTTTAATGGCATAATTTAATGAAAGAATAACAACTTGGAATTGAGAAGAATTCAACATGAACTTCAATTGTTTCCAGCAGTGACATTCAGTGAACTTCATCACTAGTTATTAGTTAGCTCATCACTGCATTATTTGAAATGTTAAAAAATTTGCCAAGCACACGCACGTAACAATTACTTTTGTCATAGTCATTAAATATCTGCTGATCAATATTCTAACTCCTGGCTTTACCACTTATTATCTACCAGAGTCTAGGTTATTATTTAAACTTCTCTGGTCTTAGTTTTCCCTTCTACAAAATTAGAAAAATACTCATCTAACCACAATATCAAATTGTTGTGACAATCAAATACAAAGGCATGAAAATGTTTAAAAAAGGAAAAAACACATAAATATACATGATTCAAGCTATTTTCACATACTCTGTAAGTCTTCTGTAAGAACCTCAGGTTCCAGAAATGAAATAAATATTACTGTCTTCCACACTCACAGTCACACATCACACAGGAGCACTCATGGGTGGGGCCAATGAAGAGAAGGCATATGTTTCTTTTCTGAAACTCAGGGCTAGACTGTGGGAACCCTGACCATGACTATCCACTGTCCATCAAAGCTGTTTCCCTTTCTTCTGACTTTTTTGCAGTGAGGTAGGTGGGCCCAAGTGACTAAGCTACAGCCAGTGAGATACAGAAAGGAATATGCCACTTCCAGGGCTGAAGCCTTAAGGAGGGGAAAAAACATGCACTATTAATGTAAGCAACTTACATTAATAAATTTACTGAATTAAAATGTCAATATACAGATGTAAAGAACAGACTTTTGGACTCTGTGGGAGAGGGTGAGGGTGGGATGATTTGAGAGAATAGCATTGAAAAATGTATATTATCATATGTGAAACAGATCGCCAGTCCAGGTTCGATGCATGAGACAGGGTGGCTCAGGGCTGGTGCACTGGGATGACCCTGAGGGATGGGATGGGGAGGGAGCTGGGAGGGGGGTTCAGGATGGGGGACACATGTACACCCGTGGCAGATTCATGTCAGTGTACGGCAAAACTCAGCACAATGTTATAAAGTAATTAGCCTCCTAATAAAAAATTTTTTTTACATGTCAATAAAAAAAGTCCTGTTTTTTTTAGCCATTAAAAAGCAGTGCTTTTCCCAACCAGGGGTGTATATCTGGATCATACAGAGCATTTTAACAACACAGATGACCAGAATCTATCTTAAAACTAATGAATCAGAGTCTCCAGGTATAAGCCCAGGTATTTTTCTGTTCACAAAGCTCCCAGCAGACTCTGAAGAGAGTCTCAGGAGAAGGATCACTGCGCTGAGAGCACTATTCAGGCGACAGCAATGAAGACAGGCAGCTTTCTAATCTTGCGTCTCTGACAGTATCTCCTGCTCAGAGTTCAGATGAATTTCACATGGATTATGCATTTGTTGGCCAAATAAATCCATGAAAGTCATCCTCAAGAGACATATTATCATATGCATTTTAAGGCAATCAGCACAATGTTATAAAGTAATTGCCTCCTAATAAAAAATTTTTTTTACATGTCAATAAAAAAAGTCCTGTTTTTTTTAGCCATTAAAAAGCAGTGCTTTTCCCAACCAGGGGTGTATATCTGGATCATACAGAGCATTTTAACAACACAGATGACCAGAATCTATCTTAAAACTAATGAATCAGAGTCTCCAGGTATAAGCCCAGGTATTTTTCTGTTCACAAAGCTCCCAGCAGACTCTGAAGAGAGTCTCAGGAGAAGGATCACTGCGCTGAGAGCACTATTCAGGCGACAGCAATGAAGACAGGCAGCTTTCTAATCTTGCGTCTCTGACAGTATCTCCTGCTCAGAGTTCAGATGAATTTCACATGGATTATGCATTTGTTGGCCAAATAAATCCATGAAAGTCATCCTCAAGAGACATATTATCATATGCATTTTAAGGCAAGCCAGCCAACAAGAGCAAGTTCACTTGCCTACCATCACATAAAAGCACCAAAGCCAAGGATAAAATTGACTCACTCCTTATGTACAAGATTTACTGAAGATGAACATGAATCAGACACAGGTATTAGAGGATAAATGAGGAAGGTGCAGGCAAGGGTCCCCACCCCAAACTGAGCCTCTATCTCCAGTGGCCACAGGTCTTCCTCTCTGCTTCAAGTGGACAGGAAAGAAAATAAGGTGCCACCCATAGGCCATCCATCTTCTAGTGCCTCTGCCTTGAGATCTGTGATTCTAAAAGTCCCCTCTCCAGAGGTCAGGGCAGCCTCAAGCCTTCCCATCAACCACTTCAGGAGGTTCTTAGCCTTGGTGACATTATCACCACCAGAGGGCGTTTACTACTCAAGGTGCCAGGCCCTCTAGGCCAGTTAAATTAACACCTCTCGGGGAGGGTCCCAGGCACAGGTAGTTTGAAAAGCTCCCCAGGTGCTGCTAAGGTGTACCCAACAAGTAAGAATCAGTGCTTCTGCCCTTCAAATCTGATGTATCATAAAAGCCTGGATCTAAAATGAACCCAAATCAGTCGAAGGGACAGACAGTCATCACTCCAAACCCAATAGGGAACAGAAAACATATAGAAAATAATCACAATACAAGTCAAAAAACCAAACAGAAAGGCCAATTAAGAACCATATGAGTTCGGAGGGAAAGATGACTTCCCATGGGGGCAATCACGGATTCCTTGGTAGAGATCTCAAAGGCTGAGCACAATGAGAAGACGGGAGACACAAGCAACTCTAAGGAACTGACCGGGTAAAGAGGTTAATGTGGATGTCTTCCAAAATAGCATGAAGCTTCGTCTCAGCCTCATTTTCAGCAATTGTCAGCTTTTCTCCAGTGTCTCGTCTGACAGCTACAAACTGACAGTTCTTCATATCACGTGGCCCAACTTCAAGTCTAATAGGAACTCCCTAGAAAACAAAAAAGCAGTGAAAGACGACCCATGCCCATCTCCAGTTGAATAAACAGACTGATGTCATGGCTTTACCTGCTATAAATCATAAGTATCCGAAACACACAGACAGATGCAAACCATTTTAAAGAGAAGGGAATGTTCCTGATACACTTCAGAAACCTATTCCAATGAGAAGGCATAAACCTAAGGAAAGAAGGTACTGCTCGAGTGGGTCTGAGCTGGAAAGTTTATTGGGGAAACGAGGGCAGCTGTCCAGCTCACTGTTCCTAACTTCTCTCACATACAGCACACATGGAAAATCACACTTGCATGGCACCCGGGGGTAAACCCAGTAGGCTCCTTGGCACATCCTGGACTCATCCATGGCACATGGTGTGCCTTGGTGAGAAGGCCCCGGCTCTGGCTGCTCTACCTTGAGCATCAGAATTACTGAAGGACTTGTCAAAGCACATACTGCTGGGCTCCACCACCTGAGTTTCTGATCACCGTAGGTCCAGTAATGTGGCCTGAGAATTTATAATCCTATCAAGTTCTAAGATGGTAAAGAATCCACCTGCAATGTGGAAGACGTGGGTTCTATCCCTGGGCTGGGAAGACCCCCTGGAGAAGGGAATGGCAACCCACTCCAGTATTCTTGCCTGGAGAATTCCATGGACAGAGGAGCCTGGCGGGCTACAGTCCATGGGGCCGCAGGGTCGGACATGCCTGAGTAACTTCTCCCTTCACTCTCACCAAGTTCTTCCGTGATGCTGAGCTGCTGGTCCTGGGACTGCACTCTGAGAACCACTCCCCAGGAGCCTCGGGTTTTTTACAAAGGAGTTTAAGGAGCATATCCAAGTTTAAGCCTTGTGGATGTTCAATCCTTGTGAATCCACATAATGAGTTTGCTCTGAGTGGATTAAGGCTTAAGAGAGAACCCACTTTTAGGGGCTAGAAACTTCCTGACAAATAAAACTTTAACACGTTTTACTTTTTTGAGTGAATGATCCTCTATAATTGTTTTGAATTTAAATTAGGAGCCTGTCTACACAGTTCAGCTAATCAGCTGTCCCCCAAACCAAAGCCAAAGAAAAAAATGTAAATATTACTCTAGAAAAAAAAATTTACCCCCTAGAGAAGACTTACTTTATAAAATAACAACACTCTCGAACAAAACACTGCATACTTTCACATTATTTTATTGTTTCCCTTTATTCATCCAATGCATATATGCGTTCATAGACCACATTCGTGTCTAACTCAACAATACTAGGCCATGCAGTATGGGGTCACCCAAGATGGACGAGTCATAGTGGAGAGGTCTGACAGAATGCGGTCCACTGGAGAAGGGAATGGCAAACCACTTCAGTATTCTTGCCTTGAGAACCCCATGAACAGTTGGCTTAAAGCTCAACATTCAGAAAACTAAGATCATGGCATCTGGTCCCATCACTTCATGGCAAATAGTTGAGCAAACAGTGACAGACTTTATTTTTGGGGGTTCCAAAATCACTGCAGATGGTAATTGCAGCCATGAAATTAAAAGACGTTTACTCCTTGGAAGATTATGACCAAACTAGATAGCATATTAAAAAACAGAGACATTACTTTTCTGACTAAGGTCCATCTAGTCAAGGCTATGGTTTTTCCAGTGGTCAAGTATGGATGTGAGAGTTGGACTATAAAGAAAGCTGAGCACTGAAGAACTGATGCTTTTGAACTGTGGTGTTGGAGAAGACTCGAGAGTCCCTTGGACTGCAAGGAGATCCAACCAGTCCATCCTAAAGGAGATCCTGGGTGTTCACTGGAGGGCCTGATGTTGAAGCTGAAACTCCAATACTTTGGCCATCTGATGTGAAGAGCTGACTCATTTGAAAAGACCCTGATGCTGGGAAAGATTGAAGGCAGGAGGAGAAGGGGACAACAGAGGATGATATGGTTGGATGGCACCACCGACTCAATGGAGATGAGTTTGGGTGAACTCCGGGAGTTGGTGTTGGACAGGGAGGCTTGGCTTGCTGCAGCTCATGGGGTCGCAAAGAGTTGGACATGACTGAGCAACTGAACTGAACTAAACTAATACATGCGTTAAGAAGGAGTGTTAGAGGAACTGAGATTTAAAAAGATGAATAAGAAAGAGATCCTGTCCTTAAAACTTCATGTTTTGCAGGGTAATTAAGGCATGCATACAAATAATAAAAATCAGTGCAGAAAATCAGAAAATCAAAAGTGGGAGACTACCCTCAGCAGAGAGAAGAAAAGTTACTGGAGAAGGCAAAGGTTAATGAGTAATCATCAAAACAGAAGAACGTTCTATAAAATAACTGACCTATATTTACAAAAATGTAATGCCATGAATGACAATGAAAGGCTGAGGAACTACTCCTGATTAAAAGAAACTAAAGAGACATGACAATAAAAATCCACTAGGACTACGTCCTCTCCTGGGCAAGGGAGAGCTGGGACAGATCAGAGAAAGTCAAAGGAAAGGCCCACAAGCGTGGATGACTATTTTCTACCTTTCAGTCCAGTTAGTAGCAAGGGAGAAGTTTCTTTTTGGTAACTTGGGCAAGTACAAATGGGTTTAGACAAGGTATTACTGAAATCACACACTTGCTATTTCCAAGTAAGTACAAAAGACTGCAATTAAAGGGAAATTTACACAACTTTAAAGTCTTTATTAAAGGTAGGAGGGTATGTAAACGAAAAAATATATCACAAAAGGAAAGCAGCATCAATATAACTACTATCCTTCAGCAGAGACTTATCTGAGGAGCCACTTAAAACAAATAAAAAGATAGAGATGAGCAACTTTGGGAGCCCAACATGCATTAATACTGAATAATCCCAGTATGGCTAAGACTGCATATTTGAAAGCTTGAACCTGCAACCTCACTACCTCTTCCTACCCACTGCCTGTACTGTGAGTTTATAAATTCTTGACTCCTAACTGCCAGTTTTAATAAGATTTGCTGTTTCATCATTAAGAAAAAGTGAAATCCCAGAAGTCTGAAAAATGAAATAAGGAATACAGATCACCTATTAATGACTGTGCAATAAAAGTTAAATCAAAAACATTAAACCAGAATTTAGACTAGACTTGAACATACAAAGTAAGAATGAACAAACCACTATGAAACTGTGGTGTGAAATTACTCTCTAACTGGCTGCACCAATGACAGCTATTAATAGCTGATGTCCATGCACCATGATTCTGATAGTCTTACTATTGAAATAACTTATTTTATGAATTCTTGATATAAACGTTTTAGTAACAACCATAGGGGGTTTGTTAACCATAAACAAAGTCTTCAAGTTCATTTTTATTCAAACAACAAACTTCCAAACTGGGAGAGTGCGTGTAAAATATGAAGGGAAGCCTTTACCTTGAGTTCCCAGTGATTGAATTTCCAACCTGGTGAGTAATTATCTCGCAAATCAACTCGAACTCGAATATTGACACTGAGTAACCGTCTTCGATAATCATTGCATTTTGCAAGTAGAGCATCTCTGTCTTCTTCAGAGAGTGCATTTGTGATGCCACAGGGAATAACCACCACCTAGAATCCAGCATATCACACATTTATACAAAGCAGCATCATACAGAAGTAATGAAGTCACAATCACCACCTAGTACTCACAAATCAAAACCTCCTGGTGACTATACATCTTCACAGAAATCAACTTCTGTGGTCTACACAGAATATCTAGCAATGAGCTGTGTATCGTCTGTCCATGATGAATGCATTTTTGTTTCTCATTTAACCTATTATAAATCATTTCAAAAATAATCTCTAGAAGTTTTATAAAGTAGGTAGAAAATTTTAAAGGGCAGAAAACAGTGACATGAATAATACACATAGATATACAACACTGAAATCTAGGCTGTATTCTGTGTTTCCATATTAGCAAAACCTACCTGAACGACATTCAGAAAAGCACACTTAAATTTTCTTCACTAAATATGGCTTGAATTTTATAAAAGAAATGATGGCCAGGAATACTTTCCTTACCTGAACACAGGCTACACGGGGCGGTAGCACTAACCCCACGTTGTCCCCATGAACCATGGTCATCACACCAATAGTTCGAGTTGTCAGGCCCCAGGAGTTCTGATAGGCCAGCTGCTTCTCTCCTGCTGTCTTTGGATCTTCAAAAACGATTTCAAACATTTTAGAGAAATTCTGTCCTAAATGATGTGATGTTGCCCCCTAAAACAGAGAAACACATCTTTTAACAACCTATTTTGCCTTTGAAAATAACAACTGTTAAGACCACACACCTTAGCATGGCACTAGATCTGCTTTATCTTCCCTGATTTTTTATGTTAAATGAGTTTTTAAAGCACAACTGATACAAAAAAGAGTAAGATTAGTAAAAAAAAAAAAAAAAAATCTATCAGAATTAATACAACTATTATACCTCTTCTGCTGTGGGCAAATCCTTTCATAGGAATAACTTTAATTACAAAGGTTTAAAAAAATATATCCATGATCTGGTAATTCAGGATACAAGTCTGACTTAACTGACATCGGAGATTCGGGGGGAATGGGACAGATTGGCCTGAAATTATAATACGACCTAGAAGCATGTGATATACTGATTTTTTTTTTAAAGAGTCTACTTCTCTGATGGCAGAAGAAACTTAGCAGATTGGCCCACGGCTTGCCTTCAGTCACCTAGGAATCCTTTGTGGCAGTCTGATACCTGGATAGCTCTTCCGCTGGCAGATATAAATGCTTCCACTGTAGTGGTATAATCTCCTCCCGCAAATTTCTCCTTTTCAGTCTTTCTTCCCTTTACAACAGGAATTGCCAGGAGTTCTTCATATACCTGAGCATATAAGTCAAGTATCTGCAAAACCTGTAACAGGTTAAATTTAAAGTGTTCAAATCTATGCTATATTTATTGGTTACAGATCTATAATAACTATACTATTTAAAACTAACTGTGGTGGGGAAAGCACTTCAAACAACAAAAATCTTTTTTCTTGGAAAGGTTAAAGCAGCCACTGTGAATTCATTAAGAGAGACAAAGCAGAATTCAAAGAAATGGAGCATTTTCCTAAATTAACTTTTATTGGAGTATAATTGCTTTTCAGTGTTGCATTAGCTTCTACTGTACAGCAGAGAATCAGCTGTACTATTCCCTCTTTTTCCTTCCCATTTAGATCACAGAGCACTGAATAAGGTCCCCTGAGATATACAGTAGGTTCTCATTAGTTATGTTTTAGAATAATTTTTAATGTACATAAATTTAGAATATAAGAGAAAAATGAATGCTTATGAAAGATACACAGTAACTTGGGTGAAGACATCCTGAAGAACAATTAATTTCACCCATGATATTATTATTTCTTCTATACATTAAAGTCCAAAACTGTTTTCATCTGAAAATTTAAAGCAGTACATTTTCTAATAAAATTTCAATAAACAGTTCCTTAAGTTCATGCTCCGACAGTAAACAATCTGCCTGCAATGCAGAAGATCCAGGTTCAGTCCCTGGATCAGGAAGATTCCTCTGGAGAAGGGAATGGCAACCCACTCCAATATTCTTGCCACGAGAGTACCATGGACAGAGGAGCCTGGGGAGCTACAGTCCATGGAGTCGCACAGAGTCAGACGTGACTGAGCAATGAACATTAACACATTTGAATTAACCTGTTTTTAACTTTAAGAGGTGATAGGTAATTTTAAGGAACAAAACAATTTATACCAGAAAGCTGTCTTATAATGTCATTTCGAGATCAGACCAAATTTCAACTTAGTTATTTACTGAATGATTACTACTATGTAGACAGCACTGCATTACTCACAGCTGGGGGTGGGGGGGCGGCAGGGAATGCATAGTCTAGACAAAGAATTAGAACAGAATTAATACGGAACACAACTGTTATACCTCTTCTGCTGCCTCTTCAAAAGTAGCAAAGGCACTGTGCCCTTCCTGCCAGAGGAATTCACGAGTACGTAAGAAAGGCTGAGGGTGCTTGAACTCCCAACGCTGGAAGAGGCAAGAACACAGTTTGATCGTCAGAGCTTTTCAATTTTTAGTAACAACTTTATGTGGTAAGCAATCAGAAATCCTAATTGTGATCCAAAATATCAATATTTCAAAAATGCTTTCATATTCCCAATCCCAAGGAAAAAAAATGTGTGTGTTTTTTTTTAATGGCTAAGAAGAAGAATGAAGAACTGTAAGATGGCTGTGCACCTACCACCACGTTGCACCACTGGTTGAGCTTGATGGGCAGGTCTCTGTGGGACTGCACCCACTTCGCATATGCAGGATACATTACTGAAAAGATACAGGGAAGCATGGGTAGTTAGTCATTCCCCCTGAAGGCTGGTACCATTAAACCAGCAACATAACAGAACTAAAGCACTGTATCTGTGCTGGTGAGTGAACGGTATTGTAGTTCATAAAATGGATTAGTCAAGGAAAAACCTGACCGTATTTGATGTTCTTCACAACTTCTCAGTGTTTTGTTTCTAAAGACACTAAGTGAACATCTTACAGTATCTACTATGTTCTATATTAAGTTCTTTGCATTCATTACACTGTTCAATCCTCACATTCAACCCACGAAATAAATATCATCTCAGTGAAAATGTGGAAGCTGAGCTTAGGAAAGATAAATAACCTGCTAAAATGCAGCAGCTCTCAAACTTTACATTAAATCTATCTGCTGTGTCTACCCAGAGTCTGAAAGCCTTGCCATGAACTGATAAGTTAAGTGAAGATACCTGTCTTATCACAGCCTAATCAAGATTATCTACAATTAGTAAATAAAAAGAAAACTTTGCCAATCTGCCATGTGAAAAAAAAAAGTTGGTGTCATAATTTTAATAATGCAACATAACATGAGCTAAAGCACTGTATCTTTACCACTGTATAATAATACTCATTATTAAGAGTATCACTGAAAGTATCAAATAAAGAGCAAACAATCCCTAGCTCTAAAGATGGATAACCACTTTCGAAGACACTAACAAGCCCAAAGGCTCAAACTTTCCAAGCAGTATTGCCATTTATTATGTGTAGTTTTAGGAAAACCATTTATCCCACCAGAGAGCTTTTTTCTTTAACTTGCAAAATGGAGATAACAGCAGCTGCCTCTACTTTCCTAACTATACCATTGTGAGAATAATACAAGGTGTAAAGGAAATCACTTTTTAATCTATAAAAACTCTATATAAATATAACATGAAAATGATTAATTTCAAGTCAATATGGCATAAAACACTAGTGTTTGCAATTTTATAATAAATTCCAAGAATAAAACTCTATGGGAAGTTCTGAAAAATTATAGCATGAAATTAAAAATGATACAAGTTTGTTTTTTTTTTTAAACTTTATCTGGATGACAAAGAGCTCCACAAAGCATACTGTCAGAGAAGAAAATTCTATGCCACTCAAATCTGCACTCATCTTTATTAACATTTATTAAACTTTGTATCATCAACAGGAATTATAAATATCACAAAATAAAAGGTGAAACTCAACTCTGGAAGCTGTCTCTAATGTTCAATGAGCTTTTCTCCTGTGTTCCAAGGCCCATCCTCACCTGTTTCACTAGTAGGACGAATGGCAATTGGTTCTGCCAACTCTGTTTTGCCAGATCTTGTCACCCAAGCAACCTAGCAACATAAAATCATTTTTCATACATTTTTTAAACAGCACTTCAGAGAAAGAACACAGATGTAGGCAAATTTCTATTTCAAGTTTTGCTATATCAATTAAGCAAGTTAAAATAACCACTACTCTT
>SJYC01133197.1:0-88502 GCA_006408675.1 Madoqua kirkii
TTATTGTTCACTGTGAGAAAAGGTATTTACTGTCTTTATAATTGTTTATATTTTATAATATAAAATAATATTTTATAATTTATAAATTATAATTTATACTGCATTTGTAATTTTTACTGAAAGGTAAAAGCTGGTTAATTAATTAATGTAACCAAAAGAATCATGATTTACACTGATGAAAGAAATATAATTTTTTAAAATGGCTTTACATTTCTCTAAGTTGACTGCTGTAACCTGTCTTTTAAATTACTATTCAAGTGTGAACTGAAAATATACTTCTGACTTTATAAGAGAAAAATGCAAAAATAGATAAAGCAGGCTAATGTACCTCAGGGGCAAAGTCAGCAATATGAGTCTTCTCTTTCTCTAATGCACCTTGAGACACAAACATGGGGAAATAGCAGTTTTCAACACCAAGTTTCTTGATCTCAGCATCAAAAAAGTTCTTGATGGATTCCCAAATGGAATATGCCCAGGGACGAAGGATATAGCAGCCACTTACATCATAGTATTCAATCATTTCTGACTTTGTGATGACCTTTTTAAAAGAAAAATACATTCTATGAAGCCTAAACTGAACCAGCGCCAAGAGTATGAGAGCCAAGCTTCAAGTCTGGAGGCTTCCCTGCCGCTGAATCCTCTTTATGCGCATGTAAGATGGACCCTTCTAGATCCTTCTAAGAAGCAAGAGTGCTCTAAATCCGTAAGAATCCTAATCTTGCTTTTGCTGTTTTACCATTTTGTTACTTTGGACTAATACTTTCACCTCACCAAGAAACAAAACAAAAACAAAATAATGACTATCTCATAGATCTACTTCTCGGTTCAATACTTTCTGTGAGCATGCTTTGAAAACTGACACATTACATGACTATCCTATGGATTACTAAAGGATAGGGATACAGTATTACTCTGTATCTGTATCTGGATTTTAGAATCTAAATGTAAGTAGCCTTTGAGAAATTTAAAAGAAGAAATCAACTGAGCCCATACTCACTTGAGATACCAATCTGCAAGATTGTCTTCTTTTCTGGCCTCAAGACCCAACCTGTAGATATAAAAAATAAAATATAAATCTCTTCATCCAGCAACTGCTTTGAGGCTGAATAAAAATAAACCTCGAAACTTCAAAATGGCTTGTTTTTCTTCAGTATGAGTTATTTCTATGTTTGTATCTCTTCTGTATTCATCCCTATATTTTTATCCTAGAAAATAGTCATTTCTTAAAGGGTAGTGTGATACTGTCTACAAAAATTAGGAAAGCTAAACCTAACAAAAAGCTCATGATTTTAATACAGATGTTCCTTTTACAAAGTTCTTTATAAGTTGCCTTATCAGTTCTTTATGAATTACTACTAGTTTGTAGTAAAGACAGAACTTATTCTCACTAAAAAATAGAAGGAAGTTTTTGCCAATCTCAATCCAGATAAATTAGAGTAACATTAGTGTCTCACTGTACATAACCTGTAAATAGTAAAAAACAATGGCCAAATATATATATACACACATGTCAATACATAAATGCGTGTATGTGTGTCTGTATATATACCCTTTCATTTTCTATAAGTTTTTCTTTTAACTTCAGTCAATAAAAGTCACAGAGATAGATGCTCCCAAAATAAATTAGGTCTACAATAAAAAAATACTCTAGGCAATAATCTTTTTATTGAAACACTGACAATTATTCAGAAAACTGCAGTCAAAATTCACACAGCAAGTCTACCCAATAGTTATGTCTTATAAAAGGTCCATCTTTTTAGAGTTTATTGGCTTACTAGCTTAACAGCTGAATGTATTTAATTTGAATTCTCCATTTTTCACCTTGACACATCTCAGCAAAATGTCTACATGAAGTCTGGCCCTTTCACAAGCAGTCAGAAGGTAAAAGGTAAAATGTTCTGTTTTCGCCTCTCAGTTCAGTTCAGTCGCTCAGTCGTGCCCGACTCTTTGCGACCCTATGAATCGCAGCACGCCAGCCCTCCCTGTCCATCACCAACTCCCGGAGTTCACTCAAGACTCACATCCATCGAGTCGGTGATGCCATCCAGCCATCTCATCCCCTGTCGTCCCCTTCTCCTCCTGCCCCCAACCCCTCCCAGCATCAGAGTTCTTGCCTCTGCTGTTCTATAATTCTGATCACCTAGTCAATGCACAAGAAAAGTCACAGTTGTATTCTCTTGTTTAACGAGAGACGAGAGAGAGGATGCCATGAGAGACGAGAGGCAGGATTTGAAATTCAGCTAAAAAATCTTAACACCAAAGTATCTCTAAGTAGTAGCTGCTAACATCAGCTTAGCTCAGGTTTAGCTTGGAGAGAATCTCACAAAGTGTTCACTCTAATTTTGGGATGGGGCTAATGGAGGACTGTTATTATTCACATGGATTGGAAATACCGAAACACTGTCTATTCCACAGCAGGTGTCATCTTTAAACCAAGTTTGTTTCTTATTTAACCAGCCATTTTAAAAACCTATTTCAAATGAAGTTCTCATTTAGTTCTCACAAAAGATTTTCATTTGAAAAATCTGCTAAAGTACAAAACAATATGTATAGTTAGGTTAACAATTGTGTTAAAAGGAGGAAAAAGAGAAAAAAGTAACATTTTTGCTGTTCAGTCCTAAGTTGTGGATAGGCAGCTCTGCAATTCCGTAGATCACAGTATACCAGGCTTCCCTGTGCTCCACTGTCTCCTGGAGCTTGCTCAAACTCATATTCATTGAGTCAGTGACGTTACCCAACTATCTCATCTGTCGCCCCTTCTCCTTTTGCCTTCAATCTTTCCTAGCATCTGGGTCTTTTCCCAAAATACATACATATATATGTATTTTGCTTGTGTGAGCAAATGAAAATCTCTTGATGAATAGAGAAGAAACTAGTAACACTGGTGACCAGTTCATTAAGGTGGTAGGAGGAACTGGGAAACAAGCACAGGACTGAGATTCCACTGAACTTTTTATATTCTCAGATTCTTGAACCAAGCAAATGAATGTGTTACCATTTAAATATACAGAAAATGAGCAGAAGCTATCTGCTGACATTACACATTTAGCATTCTCCAATTTAATGTGATAGTCAAACTAACCAAAAAGAAGTTTTTTTTCAATAATAATAGTTGAATTTATCTAAAACTTTGCTTCACTTCAACTGAAGCTTCCGTTTTGTTACCTGGTCTGCTTCTTAGGCCCTTGTCCTTCCCCTGCTCCATTTGGTGGCAGTCCACTTCCTTGGTTTTTAGAGGAGTCTTTCTTTTGGCTGTCATTTTGCTTCTGAGGCTTATTCTGCTTTTCAGATTTATTTTCCTTTTCTTTCTTTTTCTTATCTTTCTCCTCAGCCCCAGTGGCAGAGACAGGCTTATAGTCTACTCCTGTCAGAGACTTGTACTGTGCTTTCAGCTGAAGGAGTTCTTGTACGGCTGTATCTACTTGATCCTTTAACAGAAGAGGAAAAAGAGAAGAGGCCATTTAATTCCAATCGCTATCTAAGCACCAATGTCCAATGTTTTACAAGCAGATCTGAAAACACAAAGGCAGAGGGGTAAGGGCTAGCGGTGGAGGATGTTAAATATACTAACTACTGAATTCAGTAAGAGAACATGATAAGTAGGGAGAGAACTGAAAAAGTTACTAAAAAAATTGTACTATAATTGCTCTGTTTAAAGAATAGTCACTAGCCAAATGCAGCTATTTAAATTTAAAATTCTTCAGTCACAACAACCCCATTTCAACTGCTCAACAGTTCCAGAGGTTAGTGACTACGGTACCGGACAGAACTGTTAGAGACATTTCTATCATCTCAGAAAGTTCTACTGGAAAGCACGAGATATAACATGTATCCTGCAATTTAACATGCGTCTTTAAAGGATAGAAGTTAAACATTTCACAATTATAAAAATGACAGTAACCAAGCTTCTATATTACTGGTTAAACTTCAAAACCTGTAACGACTGTTTTCCACTCATGTGAATTTGTACTAAAAAATCCTACTCCTATAGTATAATAGGACAAGAGCAAACTACACCAGAAGTTCAAAGTAAAAGCTGCCATTTGAGACTGACAGAGCTTTAGGAGTATGAGTCACCCAAGGGTGTGCATCAAATGTCTCCACTGTGCCAGGCAATGATAGATATAGATCTCTATTCTTACAGCCAAGAAAGACAATAATTAAAATATAGTGTGTTTAAGTTGCGGATGTGATGGGTGATGAAAGTAAAGGCCAATACTGCATCTGGAATATTAGGTCCACAAATCAAGGCAACTTGGAAGTGATCAAACAGATGACAAGGGTGAACACTGACATTTTAGGAATCAGTGAACTAAAATGGACTGGAATAGGTGAATTTAACTCAAATGACAGTTACATCTACTACTGTGGGCAAGAATCCTTTAGAAAGACATGGAGTAGCCACCATGATCAACAAAAGAGTCCAAAATGCAGTGCTTAGATGAAATCTCAAAAATGACAGAAGGATCTTTGTTCATTTCCAAGGCAAATCAATTAATACAAAAGAAATCCAACTCTATGCCCTGACTAGTAAAGCTGAAGAAGCTGAGGTTGAACAGTTCTACAAAGACCAATAAGACCTTCTAGAACTAACACCCCAAAAAGATGTCCTCTTCATTATAGGGGACTGGAATACAAAAGTAGGAAGTCAAGAGCTACCTGGAATAACAGGCAAATTTGGCCTTAGAACGAATGAAGCAGGTCAAGGGCTAACAGAGTTTTGCCAAGAGAACGCGCTGCTCATAGCAAACACCTTCTTCCAACAACACAAGAAAAGACTCTACACATGGACATCACCAGATGATCAATACCTAAATCAGACTGATTATATTCTTTGCAGCCAAAGATGAAGAGACTCTATACAGTCAGCAAAAGCAAGACCAGGAGCTGACTGTGGCTCAGATCAGGAACTCCTTATAGACAAATTCAGACTTAAATTGAAGAAAGTAGGAAAAACCACTAGACCATTCAGGTACAACCTAAATCAAATCCCTTACAATTACACAGTGGAAGTGACAAATAAATTCAAAGATTAGATCTGATAGACAGAGTGCCTGAAGACTATGGACAGAGGTTTGCAACACTGTACAGGAGGCAGTGATCAAGACCGTGCCCATGAAAAAGAAATGCAAAAAGGCAAAATAGTTGTCAGACAAGGCCTTACAAATAGCTGAGAAAAGAAGAGAAGCTAAAGGCAAAGGAGAAAAGGAAAGATATACCCATTTGAACACAGAGTTCCAAAGAATAGCAAAGAGATAAGAAAGGCATCCTCAGTGATCAACGCAAAGAAAAAGAGGAAAACAATACAATGGGAAAGACTAGAGATTCCTTCAAAAAATCAGAGATAGCAAGGGAACATTTCATCCAAAGATGAGCATAATAAAGGACAAAAATGGTGTGGACCTAACAGAAGCAGAAGATATTAACTAGAGGTGGCAAGAATACACAGAAGAACTATACAAAAAAGATCTTCATAACCCAGACAATCACGATGGTGTGATCATTCACCTAGAGCCAGACATCCTGGAATGTGAAGTCAAGTGGACCTTGCTGCTGCTGCTAAGTCACTTCAGTCGTGTCCGACTCTGTGCAACCCCAGAGATGGACGCCCACCAGGGTCCCCTGTCACTGGGATTCTCCAGGCAAGAACACTGGAGTGGGTTGCCATTTCTTTCTCCAATGCAGGAAAGTGAAAAGTAAAAGGGAAGTCGCTCAGTCGTGTCCGACCCCATGGACTAGTTGTGTCCGACCACATGGACTACAGTCTACCAGGCTCCTCCGCCCATGGGATTTTCCAGGCAAGAGTACTGGAGTGGGGTGCCACTGCCTTCTCCCAAGTGGACCTTAGGAAGCATCATTTTGAACAAAGATAGTGGAGGTGATGGAATTTCAGTTGAGCTATTTCAAATCCTAAAGGAAGCTGTGGAAATGTTGCACTCAATACGCCAGCAAATCTGGAAAACTGAGCAGTGGCCACAGGACTGGAAAAGGCCAGTTTTCATTCCAATCCCAAAGAAAGGCAATGCCAAAGTGTTCAAGCTACCGCACAACTGCACTCGTCTCAGATGCTAGCAATGTAATGCTCAAAATTCTCCAAGCCAGGCTTCAACAGTACATGAACCATGAAATTCCAGATATTCAAGCTGGATTTCAAAAAGGTAGAGGAACCAGAGATCAAATTGCCAACATCCGTTGGATCATCAAAAAAGCAAGAGAGTTCCAGAAAAACACCTACTTTTGTTTTATTGACTATGACAAAGCCTTTGACTGTGTGGATCACAATAAACTGTGGAAAATTCTGAAAGAGATGGAATACCAAACCACCTGACCTGCCTCCTGAGAAACCTGTATGCAGGTCAAAATCCAACAATTAGAAATGGACATGGAACAACAAACTGGTTCCAAATCGGGAAAGGAGTACATCAAGGCTGTATTTGTCAGCCTGTTTATTTAACTTATATGCAGAGTACATCATGAGAAACGCTGGGCTGTAAGAAGCACAAGCTGGAATCAAGACTGCCAGGAGAAATATCAATAGCCTCAGATATGCAGATGACACCACCCTTATGGCAAAAAGTGAAGAACTAAAGAGCCTCTTGATGAAAGTGAAAGAGGAGAGTGAAAAAGTTGGCTTCAAGCTCAACATTCAGAAAACAAAGATAATGGCATCTGGTCCCATCATTTCATGGCAAATAGATTGGGGAAACAGTGGAAACAGTGACAGACTTTTTCAGGCTCCAAAATCACTGTAGATGGTGATTGCAACCATGAAATTAAAGGATGTTTGCTCCTTGGAAGAAAAGCTATGACAAACCTAGACAGCATATTAAAAAGAAGAGATTATTTTGTCAATAAAGATCCCTCTAGTTGAGGCTATGGTTTTTCCAGTAGTCATGTATGGATGTGAGAGTTGGACTGTGAAGAAAGGTGAGCGCCGAAGAAGTGATGCATTTGAACTGTAGTGTTGGAGAAGACTCTTGAGAGTCCCCTGGACTGCAAGGAGATCCAACCAGTCCATCCCAAAGGAGATCAGTGTTGGGTGTTCACTGGAAGGACTGATGCCGAAGCTGAAACTCCAATACTTTGGCCACCTGATGTGAAGAGCTGACTCATTTGAACAGACCATGATGCTGGGTAAGACTGAAGGCAAGAGAAGGGGACGACAGATGATGAAATAGTTGAATGACATCATCGATTCAATGGACATGAGTTTGGGTAAACTCCAGGAGTTGGTGATGGACAGGGAGGTCTGGTGCGCTGCAGTCTATGGGGTCTTAAAGAGTCAGACACCTCTGAGCGACTGAACTGAACCTAGACAGCATATTAAAAAGCAGTGACAGTTATCAACAAAGGTCCGTCTAGTCAAAGGTTTTTCCTGCAGTCACTGTATGGATGTGAGAGTTGGATTATAAAGCAAGCTGACTGCTAAAGACTTGATGCTTTTTAACTATGGTGTTGGAGAAGACTCTTGAGAGTCCCTTGGACTGCAAGGAGATCAAATCAGTCTATCCTAAAGGAAATCAGTCCTGAATACTCACTGGAAGGACAGATGCTGAAGCTGAAATTTCAATCTTTTGGCTACCTGATGCAAAGAACCAACTCACTGGAAAAGACCCTGATGCTGGGAAAGATTGAAGGTGGGAAAAGAAGGGGACGACAGAGGATGAGATGGTTAGATGGCATCACCGATGCAATGTACATGAGTTTGAGTAGGCTCTGAGAGAGTTAGTGACAGACAGGGAAGCCTGGCATGCTGTAGTCAGTAGGGTCGCAAAGAGTCGGACACAACTGAGCGACTGAACTGAAGTGTTATGTTAGAGAACAGCAGAGTTCCATGAGCATTTCCAGTCAACCCTAGTTGGTGGGGAAAGGATCAACAAACGATCCTCTAAAAGGCAAGATAAAAGAGTTGAGAACTGACATTAAGAGTAGAGGTTAACCAGGTTTGATGGGCAGAAAGTGTTCCAGACAAAGAAAGTAGCCTGTAATATACAAAACAAAAACACAGAAACGTAATACCATACCAACCTTAGAAGCTTTTTCAGCTTTAAGTTTTCGAACTACTTCTCCTTGAGAAGCTACTTTGTCAAAAAGTAGTTTGGCTTCTGGTGTTTCTGGACCACTAGGCTCAGAGCTTCTGGGTGGACTTGAATCTGAACTTTGAGATGATGGGGGCTGACCAGGAACATACTCCTTCCCAGTTTTTTCTTTATACTGAGCTTTTAGGGACAGTAAGCATTCTACGGCTTCATTTACTTTAGCCTGTAAGAAAAGGGGAGAAAAAGACAAACATTTAATGTTTTCTGAAATTCCTGAAAATTTCAATTAGTACTAGAAATCATTAATTACTGCCAAAATATCCCTGTATATAATCATCATGAGGAAGCACAAAGGAGTCAAATAATCAGCCTAAAGTAACACATCAAAGCTAGAGAAAAGTTAAAAATATAAGTATCATAAATCTATACACAAATCATAAAAATAAGCATAAATGTCATACATGCATTAATATTGTAACTTTTAACTTCATATATGTAAACAGACAAAGTAGAAAACATCCAAGCAAACTGTCAGTTTCCAAGTCTTGGAACTGTAAATAGTGGAGTCAGATTTTACAAAATCAGAATTTGCCTGTATAAATTCTTATTTTCTTCAGCTCATTAAACAGACACAAAATATACCATTAGGAAAAACCCACAGTATGAGCTCACCTAAAGAATAACTACATCACTCTTAAAAATTTACAATGAAATGAGAGTGTATGTTGAGGTTTTAGATATTCACTCCATATACGTATCAGCCTCTGATACTTCAACTTAATTATGATGAAGAGGAATGAAACACTCAGCCAAAAGTCACATTCTTGTGACTTCAGCAGAGGACATCAACACAGGCCAAGCTGGATACTTCACCTGAATAGAGACACCATCTAACCACAGACTATATTACATACTTATACTGTATACTCTACCATGGGAAAGCCAAGGTATCAGTCAAATCAGAGAAAAAGTGCCTCCCAAATAGCTTATGCAAGTTTCACTGCTACATTCTAACAATGCTCCAAATAGCTAACAAGAACCCAAGAGAAACAGAAAGAATGTTAAGATGGGGTCAAAGGGAAGCAGGAAGAAGGAATCTATGCATCTTCAAAGAATTGCATCAAGAAAATAGCAAATGACATTTCCTTGTCCAGCTATTTATGATACAATTTTCCTGCCTGTTAAGAGTGCCGCAGCAGGTATCACAGAGGAGGGTAAAAGGAGAAACTGCAAAGAGCTGGTTGTCTGATTTGTATTTCTGACCTGTCTCTTGTTCATACCGTCTCTAGAACTGAAAGTGTTTTCAAAGGAAAATCTGTCTAAGAGACAGAAAGTTAATCAGACATATAAGAATTGAGAAAAAAAGAATCTTCCATCAGCTAAATGAAAGAACATAGAAAAGCAGTTAAGGGACGTTCCCTGCAACCATTTCTATAAAAAGACACCTACCTGAAAGAAGTTCCATTTTACACTATAAGCAGGTGTTGACTACAGTTCAAAGACAGATGGCACACACTTCACAAAGGAAAAAACCCTTGTGTGGCAAAAGAGAAAATTAGTATGGGAAAACCACTTCATTACTGAATGAAATATTCTAAAAGACCAAAATTATATATACCTCTCCAATTGGGAAATGTAAGACTCTAGATATCTAAATAATCTGCTGCTGCTGCTAAGTCGCTTCAGTCGCATCCAACTCTGTGCAACCCCCTAGATGGCAGCCCACCAGGCTCCCCCGTCCCTGGGATTCTCCAGGCAAGAACACTGGAGTGGGTTGCCATTTCCTTCTCCATCTAAATCATCTACTCAGATTATTTTTCAAAACAGAGTGAAATCATACTACTTGCTATGCAGTCTTTTCTGATGATTTAGAAGGTAACCAAAGATTCCTGAGAGAAAGAATTAGAAGCATAAAACATAAGTCACCATCACTTTATGGCCTATTTACTCTATACCAGATACATGCTAAGCTCTTGTTATGGACCACCTTAGTTAATTCTCTAAACAATCCTTATCCATTTTATAAAAAAAAAAAAAAAAGAAAGAAAGAAAAGTTCAGAAAGATTAGGGACCATACCCAAAGTTACACGGTAAGTGGTAGAGTGAGAATTTTACATCAAGGCTGTATATTGTCACTCTGCTTATTTAACTTATATGCAAAGTACATCATGAGAAACTCTGGGCTGGAAGAAACACAAACTGGAATCAATTTGCCGGGAGAAATAACAGTAATCTCAGATATGCAGATGACACTACCCTTATGGCAGAAAGTGAAGAAGAACTAAAAAGTGTCTTGATGAAAGTGAAAGAGGAGAGGGAAAAAGTTGGCTTCAAGCTCAATATTTAGAAAACTAAGATCATGGCATCTGATCCCATCACTTCATGGGAAATAGATGGGGAAACAGTGGAAACAGTGGCTGAATTATTTCACTGGGATCCAAAATCACTGCAAATGGTGACTGCAGCCGTGAAATTAAAAGACACATCACCGATGCAATGTACATGAGTTTGAGTAGGCTCTGAGAGAGTTAGTGACAGACAGGGAAGCCTGGCATGCTGTAGTCAGTAGGGTCGCAAAGAGTCGGACACAACTGAGCGACTGAACTGAAGTGTTATGTTAGAGAACAGCAGAGTTCCATGAGCATTTCCAGTCAACCCTAGTTGGTGGGGAAAGGATCAACAAACGATCCTCTAAAAGGCAAGATAAAAGAGTTGAGAACTGACATTAAGAGTAGAGGTTAACCAGGTTTGATGGGCAGAAAGTGTTCCAGACAAAGAAAGTAGCCTGTAATATACAAAACAAAAACACAGAAACGTAATACCATACCAACCTTAGAAGCTTTTTCAGCTTTAAGTTTTCGAACTACTTCTCCTTGAGAAGCTACTTTGTCAAAAAGTAGTTTGGCTTCTGGTGTTTCTGGACCACTAGGCTCAGAGCTTCTGGGTGGACTTGAATCTGAACTTTGAGATGATGGGGGCTGACCAGGAACATACTCCTTCCCAGTTTTTTCTTTATACTGAGCTTTTAGGGACAGTAAGCATTCTACGGCTTCATTTACTTTAGCCTGTAAGAAAAGGGGAGAAAAAGACAAACATTTAATGTTTTCTGAAATTCCTGAAAATTTCAATTAGTACTAGAAATCATTAATTACTGCCAAAATATCCCTGTATATAATCATCATGAGGAAGCACAAAGGAGTCAAATAATCAGCCTAAAGTAACACATCAAAGCTAGAGAAAAGTTAAAAATATAAGTATCATAAATCTATACACAAATCATAAAAATAAGCATAAATGTCATACATGCATTAATATTGTAACTTTTAACTTCATATATGTAAACAGACAAAGTAGAAAACATCCAAGCAAACTGTCAGTTTCCAAGTCTTGGAACTGTAAATAGTGGAGTCAGATTTTACAAAATCAGAATTTGCCTGTATAAATTCTATTTTCTTCAGCTCATTAAACAGACACAAAATATACCATTAGGAAAAACCCACAGTATGAGCTCACCTAAAGAATAACTACATCACTCTTAAAAATTTACAATGAAATGAGAGTGTATGTTGAGGTTTTAGATATTCACTCCATATACGTATCAGCCTCTGATACTTCAACTTAATTATGATGAAGAGGAATGAAACACTCAGCCAAAAGTCACATTCTTGTGACTTCAGCAGAGGACATCAACACAGGCCAAGCTGGATACTTCACCTGAATAGAGACACCATCTAACCACAGACTATATTACATACTTATACTGTATACTCTACCATGGGAAAGCCAAGGTATCAGTCAAATCAGAGAAAAAGTGCCTCCCAAATAGCTTATGCAAGTTTCACTGCTACATTCTAACAATGCTCCAAATAGCTAACAAGAACCCAAGAGAAACAGAAAGAATGTTAAGATGGGGTCAAAGGGAAGCAGGAAGAAGGAATCTATGCATCTTCAAAGAATTGCATCAAGAAAATAGCAAATGACATTTCCTTGTCCAGCTATTTATGATACAATTTTCCTGCCTGTTAAGAGTGCCGCAGCAGGTATCACAGAGGAGGGTAAAAGGAGAAACTGCAAAGAGCTGGTTGTCTGATTTGTATTTCTGACCTGTCTCTTGTTCATACCGTCTCTAGAACTGAAAGTGTTTTCAAAGGAAAATCTGTCTAAGAGACAGAAAGTTAATCAGACATATAAGAATTGAGAAAAAAAGAATCTTCCATCAGCTAAATGAAAGAACATAGAAAAGCAGTTAAGGGACGTTCCCTGCAACCATTTCTATAAAAAGACACCTACCTGAAAGAAGTTCCATTTTACACTATAAGCAGGTGTTGACTACAGTTCAAAGACAGATGGCACACACTTCACAAAGGAAAAAACCCTTGTGTGGCAAAAGAGAAAATTAGTATGGGAAAACCACTTCATTACTGAATGAAATATTCTAAAAGACCAAAATTATATATACCTCTCCAATGGGAAATGTAAGACTCTAGATATCTAAATAATCTGCTGCTGCTGCTAAGTCGCTTCAGTCGCATCCAACTCTGTGCAACCCCCTAGATGGCAGCCCACCAGGCTCCCCCGTCCCTGGGATTCTCCAGGCAAGAACACTGGAGTGGGTTGCCATTTCCTTCTCCATCTAAATCATCTACTCAGATTATTTTTCAAAACAGAGTGAAATCATACTACTTGCTATGCAGTCTTTTCTGATGATTTAGAAGGTAACCAAAGATTCCTGAGAGAAAGAATTAGAAGCATAAAACATAAGTCACCATCACTTTATGGCCTATTTACTCTATACCAGATACATGCTAAGCTCTTGTTATGGACCACCTTAGTTAATTCTCTAAACAATCCTTATCCATTTTATAAAAAAAAAAAAAAAAGAAAGAAAGAAAAGTTCAGAAAGATTAGGGACCATACCCAAAGTTACACGGTAAGTGGTAGAGTGAGAATTTTACATCAAGGCTGTATATTGTCACTCTGCTTATTTAACTTATATGCAAAGTACATCATGAGAAACTCTGGGCTGGAAGAAACACAAACTGGAATCAATTTGCCGGGAGAAATAACAGTAATCTCAGATATGCAGATGACACTACCCTTATGGCAGAAAGTGAAGAAGAACTAAAAAGTGTCTTGATGAAAGTGAAAGAGGAGAGGGAAAAAGTTGGCTTCAAGCTCAATATTTAGAAAACTAAGATCATGGCATCTGATCCCATCACTTCATGGGAAATAGATGGGGAAACAGTGGAAACAGTGGCTGAATTATTTCACTGGGATCCAAAATCACTGCAAATGGTGACTGCAGCCGTGAAATTAAAAGACGCTTGCTCCTTTGAAGAAAAATTATGACCAACCTAGACAGCATCTTAAAAAGCAGAGACTTTACTTTGCCAACAAAGGTCCATCTGGTTAAAGCTATGGTTTTTCCAGTAGTTATGTATGGCTGTGAGAGTTGGACTATAAAAAAAGCTGAGCGCCGAAGAATTGATGCTTTTTAACTGTGGTGTTGGAGAAGACTCTTGAGAGTCCCTTGGACTGCAAGGAGATCAGTCCTGGGTGTTCATTGGAAGGACCGATGTTGAAGCTAAAACTCCATTGGAAGGACTGATGTTGAAGCTGAAACTCCAATACTTTGGCCACCTGATGTGAAGAGTTAATTCATTTGAAAAGACCCTGATGCTAGGAAAGATTGAGGGTAGGAGGAGAAGCGGATGACAGAGGATGAGAACTGGATGGTATCATCGACTCAATGGACATGAGGTTGGCTGGACTCCAGGAGTTGGTGATGGACAAGGAGGCCTGCCGTGCTGCAGTTCATGGGGTCACAAAGAGTTGGACACAACTGAGAACTGAGCAGCTGAATTGAATTGAACTAAATCCTGCTAATGTGCCACAAAAACTGCTTTTTTAAAAGAGATCTGTGATTATTACTGAATATGTCTCACAGAATGAGAAAAAAATAATTTCTTATAATATTTTAATTTGCTGCATTAAAAGACATTTACAAAGCAGAATTGGATGATACTACTCAGTACACGACTACACAACTGCATAATGTAATAAGCATTTGTTAATAGATTTTAAGTCTTTAATGGACAAAGACTGTTCTAAATGTACTTAATGTGCCAACAAAGACAAAAACAGTTTTCAATAAATAATTGCTGATGCAAATAAATGAGAACGAAAACAGCCTACTGAAAAACCTTCAGTAAACGTTTAAGAAGGGAATTTGAGGAAGTAAAAACAACCCTGAGAGTAGGATATTAAAATTATGACTGAAAATGGACAAAGTGGATGAGAACACAGTTGGCTGGAACACATGAGAAGTACACAAACTATTTCTGCAGCAGCCACTAGTGAAAACATTTTCCCATGGGAAAAGGGGGGAACTTTAATAAAAAGTTAACCAATTTTAAAATAGTAAGAACCACAACAAAAATTAGTAAGAACAGAACCTTTCAAAATGGCCTTAGCACCTCAATGATCAGTGGGAAAAAAAGGTTTAAAAAATGCTTTTTAAATACAAGGTACTGTGAATCAACATGCTACAACTGCAGAAGTAAACAGTGACCATCATCCCCACCACACAGGTGAGGCCTGACAAGACCAGACAATCATGATTATTTTTAAGAATTGTTTTTATGTGGAACCATTTTCTAGGTCTTTATTGAATCTTTTACAATTTGCTTTTTTTTTTATGCTCTGTTTTTTAACCCTGAAGCATGTGCGAACTTAGCTCCCTGACCAGAGATCAAACCCACACACCTTGCACTAGATGGTGAAGTCTTTTAACCACTGGACTGTCACAGAAGTACTGTGAATTATTATTATTTGTGTTTAATGTAGTAATCATCTGATTTTGCTGCCGTTTATTACTCCAATTTTAAAAATGTTCTGAAAACTTTTCCAATAAAGAGCAAGGGCCAGACAGTAAATATTTTAGGCTTTGCAAGTCTGCTGCAACTATGCAACTCTGGAATTATAACACAAAAATGGCCATAGACAAAATATGTAAACTAGTTAGTGTGGTTGTGTTCCAGTGACATTTCACTCACAAAATACGGGTGTAAGTCAGCTTGGCAAGCCCTGTCCTCAAGTGTCACAAGTATTCCATAAAAACTTTGATTTACCAGTTCCTGACTCCCATTTCAAAAAATATTGGGTTGGCCAGATGATTTGTTCAAATTTTTCCATAAGGCATTATTTAATGTTCAAAACGTTTCGCTCAGATTTCAGACCAGAGAAATCTGTTCAAAATCAAAACTTGATTTTTTGGACCTGCGGCTTTAAAACTTTTAAAAGTTAATACGTAAAATCTGAAAAGTGACTATGAAAGTAACTCAGCAGTCAGAACTGTGAAATCTTGGGCATATTCATGAATTTCACTTCACACACTATCTGCCCAGTCCACCACTTTAACACAGAAGCCTACTGGGCAGGAGGAAGAGCAAAGAGGAGCACAAAGCGGACTTGAAGGGGCACTGAGGGTGAACGTAAAGATTTTTATTCTTTGCCTGCGTTATGCTAATACTCTGCCTTCATGCCTAAAGGTTCTTACATAGAATCACCAATCTGATCATGAAGCAGAAAAGAAGGTGGGAGAAACAGAAAGAAACTCTCGTGGAAACCTGTAACTATAAAACTCAGACGCAACCGATCACTTTCCTTACTTGAGTGGTAACACGACATGGTTAAAAAACTACTTCTGTGGGAAATGGATGATTAAGAAGAGGCTTAGACAAATCATTCATGTAAAACCAGTATAAACTTGCTTAATGAATAGTAACAAACTAGTAAAACCATGACCCCCACCCCCCATGGGTGCTTAGAATGCCTCTAATTGCTGAAACTCCAATACTTTGGCCACCTCATGCGCAGAGTTGACTCCCTGGAAAAGACTCTGATGCTGGGAGGGATTGGGGGCAGGAGGAGAAGGGGACGACAGAGGATGAGATGGCTTGATGGCATCACTGACTTGATGGACATGAGTTTGGGTGAACTCTGGGAGTTGGTGATGGACAGGGAGGCCTGGCATGCTGCAGTTCATGGGGCTGCAAAGAGTCGGACACGACTGAGATGCTGAACTGAACTGAACTAAACTGGAAGTAACTTGGAATCTAGGCTTCGAAAACTTCACGAAGTTACTTTTATGTTCACATTTTACTTTTATGTTCACTGCAGGAAGCAGTTTCTCATTGGCTACCAAAACCAACAAATAAAAAAAAGAAGTATTATTTGAATATTATTGGGCAAGGTTGTTGTGAGGATTAAACACAAAAAAAGCATCAGTGCAGAGTGTGCCTTGACAGATGGAGTCTATACAACATTTCCATTCCTAGTAATTGAGTTGGTTCTCTAGGAAAAAGCAATTTACTACTTTCAGCATTTAGAGAAAAAAATATATATATATATACATATAAGTAACATTTTGAAACAGATATGGTACACTGTAGGCATTCAATATGCAAACTACAGAGAAGTAAGATGCAGTGCCACACTGACCATCATCAAAAAATATGTAGTCAAAGTACCTCCCCAATTTCCAAAGAAATTCAGGTATTTTTTTGACCTACAGGTTGGCTTTTCATAAGCTGTTCAATGGATGTCGTCCATTAACCCAACAATTTGGGAGACATAGTTGGCTGCTACTCTAAGTATTGAGTTGGCCAAAAAGTTCATTCAGATGGTATGGACCACCTCGAATGAACTTTTGGGCCAACTCAATATACTTGCTGCTGTTGTTACTAACCCACATACAAGCAGCTGACTAAAAATCAACCCAGGATATCAATGTATTCTACTAAGAATGAAGGAGTTTAAAGATCAAAGTTCTTCCCCTCAAATTACATCTAGAAAGGGGACCATGCTTAGTAAATGAGATATACAAAGAGTACAAAATGCTCCTAACCTCACCACAAGACAGGAAATAGCAAGGATTTATAACTCCAACAGTACATCTATCAGCCTTCACTCCTTGAAGCAAAGCTGTTTTAGAGCATCACACCTCTGCAGAGCTTCAACAAGCTCATTAAAGAGAAAAACTTTCTCATACTTCACAGTGAGAGAGATAGGAAAATATCAACAATAACTGCAGGAACAAAGCCCCAAGATCTCCCCAAAGCATTTTCCCTCCTCAACAGAAGGCAAAGGTCCAAAGATGAAAGACTCTTAGGGTACAGGGTCTCCAGTGAGAGGCAGAAAAACTTGTTAATGAGGTGAGGAATTTACAACCACAAATCACTCAATCATTCTCCAACCCAAGCCCAGAACGCTGATGAGACAACAGATTCCCAGGAGCATTTTAGAACAAGTCTCCAGTTATGTAAGTCAGGCCCAGTGGTTCATCACGTCTCTCCATGTTCATGCCACAACTCACATTTTACAATTTTTGGTAGCTTATCCAGTTACAGTACTATTAACTTGATATTTTAGATCTCGTTACTTTCGAGTATAGAAACTACATATCCTGATTATTAAATATGATTTTTCTATCACAGATGCCATTCCTTTTGTCTCTTATTTTAAGCAAGCAATCCTGTTCCAAATCAGTGCTACCACCCACTTGGCTAAACGTTTTGCCTAAAGATATTATTGAAATGAAATGAAATGTATTGCTGTTGTTTAGTCGCTCAGTGGTGGCCAACACTTTTCCAAGTCCTGACTGTAGCCTGCCAGGCTCCTTTCTTTGTCCATGGGATTTCCCAGGCAAGAATACTGGAATGGGTTGCATTTTCTTCTCCAGGGGATCTTCCTGACCCACGGATTGAATTCATGTCTCCTGCATCAGCAGGTGGATTCTTAACTACTAAGCCACCAGGGAAGCCCAATGAAATGTATACTTCAGTCAAAATGTGGTATCACTTGAGGGCTCCCCTACAAAAAAATCTGAAATAGTCACCGACAGACAATTCTTTATTCCCTGCAAGCACCTTGAACTTTTGCTTGTGCTATCTTCTATATCCAGTCCCAGGACAGCAGCGTCAATATCACCTGGACAACTTTTTACAAATGCATAACCTCTGCACACTCTGGACTTACTGGAGCTGACACTCAAGAGGTGGAGCCCAGCAACCTGTGTTTGAGTGAGCTCTCCAATAATTCTGATGTACAATAAAGCTTGAGAACCACAGAGCTAGACTTAAGAGTACCTTCTCTGAAAGTCATTCATCTTAAAGGGATTCTTCTGCTTCAGGATTAGTTACAATATTCTTTCTGTTTCTTTCTTTCCTGCCACTTACATATCACCCAGGATTACAGTCTGTGTACGGTTCTTCCCCAGCCCCACTTCCCTTCTAGATGGTCAGCTGTGTCTCATCAATATTTTCAGAGCCTGGCACAAGCATGCATCAGTAAACGTTGACTGTTATATCAAAATACTGAATCTGACAGTCTATAGACAACACGTCTTATGAGAAAATGGGACTGGCCAGATTGCTGGACTTCATAAGGTTACCGACAATGTGTCTAACTCCTTCCAGGATACTGACCTTAGGGGCTTTCTCGGCTTTCAGTTTACGGACCACTTCTCCTTGCGCAACAACTTCATCATACAGAGCTTTACTTTCCACAATATTTGATGATGATTTAGAAGAAATATTCTGTCCTACTGTAGCGGGAGGATTTCCAGGCTTATATTCCTGGCCAGTTTTCTCCTTATATTCAGCCTTCAAAGCCAAAAGCTGTTTTACAGCTGCATCTATATCTTCCTTTGTGGCTTTCTTGGCTTTTAATTCACGAACCACGTCCCCTTGGGCAGCGACTCTGTTGTAAAGGACCAAGGAATCCTCAGACGTAGCACAAGTACTCAAAGAAGGAGTCAATCTTGTCTTGAGAGGTGTAGATGCCTACAGACACAGAAACCAAAAATAAAATTATTAATTTGTGTTAAATATCTTTACACAAAATTTTATCAAACTATTTTATAATATTTTAAGATAAGCACAAAATTTTAAAATGCTAATCTCTTTAAAAAGTTTAGGGAATTCCCTGGTGGTACAGTGGTTAGGACTCTATGCTTCCACTGCAGGGGACTTGAATTCAATCCCTGATCAGGTACTTAGATCCTGCAAGCCACGTGATGCAGTCAAAAAACTTTTTTTCTTAAAGTTCAAATGAACAATTTCATTCCTTAAAAAAACAAACAAAAAAAATATCCTCATAAAAAGTAACAGGAATAAACAAAGGTAGAGGTACACAGATATTCATGAAGTGCTTTTTATCACAGTGAAAACCTGAACCTAAATCTTTACCATTAGGAGACTATTTAAAGAAATGAGGAAGTGAAAGTCGCTCAGTCGTGTCTGACTCTTTGCAACCCTGTGGACTACACAGTCTAAGGGATTCTCTAGGCCAGAATACTGGAGTGGGTGGCCGTAACCTTCTCCAGGGGATCTTCCCAACCCAGGGATTGAACCTAAGTCTCCCGCCTCGTAGGCGGATTCTTTACCAGCTGAGCCACAAGGGAAGCCCAAGAAAACTGGAGTGGGTAGCCCATGCCTTCTCCAGCAGATCTTCCCAACCCAGGAATCAAACTGGGGTCTCCTGCATTGCAGGCGGATTCTTTACCAACTGAGGTATCAGGGAAGCCCAAGAAATTATAACACACCTACCAAATCTGAGAATAAACCACTGCTGGTACCAACATACTAGCAGTGCAACCCTGACTTAGTTATTAACACTTAAGGCTTTTACTTTTTTAAAAGATTAACATTTATAATTTGCAAACTTTTCTATATTTATATTATATATATATATATTAAAGACTTTATTTAAAAGCAAAGAAAAAGAAAAACAAATAAAGTCTAAATCCTAGGACAGAAAGATCACTGATTAGACACATATCCATAAAAGTCAATTACTTGCCTCATTCTTTGTTGTTTCTACTTTGGTCTTCTCCTTTGACCCAGATGTTGGCATTTCCTTCGTATGTCCATCAGGAATGTATATCAGAATGCATGGGGCTTCTATGCAGCTATATGGACTAAAAAGAAAATGAAGGGACAAAAAAGTTTATCTGAACAGCAACTGAATTCCTGCATTAATTCAATGGCACTGTTAATGCTTTTCAAAGTATAAGTAAATAGTCCATTCTCTTATTCACATCAGACTTTCTTCAGAGTAGTATAAAAACAAATATATAAATAAAAATTGACAGTGCTAATCATAAACTTTCAATTTATGAACTTTCATGGATATAAACCTGCTAAATAAGTGCACAACAAAGGTGTATCTTTTTATTAGAATTTCTCAATTCTAAAGGGTACAGTATTTAGCAGAATCCACCATCCCTAAGACTATCCCTATGTAAAAAAAAAATTTCAAATTTTATAGTAAACGCCACAGAATAAAAATAAGAGAATTTGATAACAAGAGAATCCTATATATCTCTTCAGTATATTTTAATATGGCCTTGCTGCTGCTGCTGCTGCTAAGTTGCTTCAGTCATGTCCGACTCTGTGCGACCCCAGAGACAGCAACCCACCGGGCTCCTCTGTCCCTGGGATTCTCCAGGCAAGAACACTGGAGTGGGTTGCCACTTCCTTCTCCAATGCGTGAAAGTTAAGTCGCTCAGTCGTGTCTGACTCTTGGTGACGCCATGGACTGTAACCTACCAGGCTCCTCTGTCCATGGCATTTTCCAGGCAAGAATACTAGAGTGAGCTGCCATTAATATGGCCTTACTGCTGCTAAGTCACTTCAGTCATGTCCAACTCTGTGTGACCCCAGAGAAGGCAGCCCACCATGCTCCCCCGTCCCTGGGATTCTCCAGGCAAGAACACTGGAGTGGGTTGCCATTTCCTTCTCCAATGCATGAAAGTGAAAAGTGAAAGGGAAGTCGCTCGGTAGTGTCCAACTCTTCTCGACCCCATGGACTGCAGCCTACCAGGCTCCTCCATCCATGGGATTTTCCAGGCAAGAGTACTGGAGTGGGGTGCAGAAAAGTGAAAGGGAAGTCGCTCGGTAGTGTCCAACTCTTCGCGACCCCATGGACTGCAGCCTACCAGGCTCCTCCATCCATGGGATTTTCCAGGCAAGAGTACTGGAGTGGGGTGCCATTGCCTTCTCCAAATATGGCCTTACCGAGATATAATTCACATACCAAAAATCCACCCTTTGAAAATATACAATTCAATGACTACATATGTGCAACCCATCACTACTCTCTAATTTTAAAACATTTACATCACCCTAAAAAGAAACTTGGCACTCTTTATCACTTTCCAGTCTCCCACTCCTCTGGACCCTGTTGCACTATTTATAATTTACAACAGACCTAATCAAAACACACAATAAAGAAAAGGTAGTTAAGTTACAGTTTAATCCAAAGATAACCTGAAATTTTTTCTTTTTATTTGGACCACATGAAGATATGTTATAAGGTGGTTTAGTTTTAGAAGTAAAAGTTGTTAATATTATGCTATTTCAATGTTAACACTTGTTATAATAAAGTCTGAGAAAAAATACAGAGTAACAAATGAAACAGGAACAGAGAATAATGTCAGGTACATTATTTTAGTGGCACTTCAACTTCTGAAATATTATTACTCTAAGAACTTAAAGCATTTTCATTTAAATGTCTGGTTACATTGATTTACCTAACGGGTTCATAAGGCTGATCACATATGAAGAAGCCTCTTCTCTGGAGTTGTATAATGTCTCCTTTTTTCAAATCCTTAAGGCAGGGATCCCCCAGCATTAGTTCTTCATGCTGTAAAGATGACATTAGGCCAAAATACACTGTCTTAAAATTATCAGAGCACTTGGCTTTTTCCTGGTGGTACAGTGGCTAAGAACCTGCCTGCCAACGCAGCAGACACAAGAGCAATTCTTGGTCCAGAAGATTAGACATGCCCTGGAGCAACTGAGCCCATGTACCACAACTACTGAGTCTGGAGCCTGGGAGCCGCAACTACTGAGGCCACGTGCCACAACTACTGAAGCTTGTGTGCCCCAGGCCCCATGCTCCACAATGAGAAGCCCACGTACCACGACTACAGAGGAGCCCCACTCACACTCACTGCAACTAGAGAAAAGCCCTCCTAGCAATGAAGCCCAAGGACAGCCAAAAGTAAATAAATAAATAAAATTTTTTTAATTCTAAAGAAAAGTTAACACAGAGGGAGATGAAACAGGGTTTCTTTTAGGCGGCTACCTTACTGTTTTTGTTGACATACTGCTTAAAGTCCTCATCTTTTCCCAGCACGGGCTTTGTGATCAAGTGCTCGTACGTGACACAGATTGCTGGGACCGGAAGAGCATGTTCGGTCTCTGCAAGCCAAGTGATCTTAGTGGTTTTCTTGTAGTCTTTGTTCTCTAAATTCAATTTTGCATCGAGAGATACAATTTTGCCTTCTCATTTCTAAAAATAAGATTGAAAAGTAGTTTCAGAAAACAAACCTTCACTGACATAAGTGCATTATTTTGTTCTGCGCCTGTAATAAATAAGGAATTTTCTTTGGAAAAATTTCAATCAAACACTTTGTGAATTTCTGGTAGGTACCAGACATGAACTAGTTAAGAGATGAATAAAGTATAAGCCCTACTATCAAAATAGTAGTATGTGCCAGACCCACATACATCCAATAAAGAACATGAACATGTTTATGAATCTTAAAGTCACTTGAAGTAAGCATTAAAAAAGCCAAAATACTGTTTTCAAAACATTTAGCAATTACTCGAAATATATGTAATGATGGGACAACTGAGATTTCAGAGTCTACTAAATTAATCTTAACATACTATGTCCCACTATAATAACTGGCAAGCTAATTAAATTTAAAGTATATTTTCGGATAAAGAATGCTATATATACAAATTCTGTCCCAAGGCTCTCTCCCATCATGCGACTGTATACTGAGAATTAGATGATGAAAGGGGTGCCCTAAACAGTAGAACTATTTTTTATATCTCCATGTAGTCATTTTCAGGCTTCCCTGGCAGCTCAGATGGTAAAGAATCTGCCTGCAATTCAGGAGACCTGGGTTTGATCCCTGGGTTGACAAGATCCCCTGGAGGAGGGCACGGCAACCCACTCCAGTATTCTTGCCTGGAGAACTCCCATGGACAGAGAAGCCTGGTGGGCTACAGTCTACAGAGCTGCAAAGAACTGGACACAATGGAGTGACTAAGCACGGTAGCCATTTCCAACATCACAAGCAAAAGATACCCTAATATTCTATAAACATACTGAAACATACATGGAGGAAAAAATTTAATGTGTCCAGAATTTGCAGCATCTATGCATGGGGAGATTTAATAGCCAGCATCATGAATGGGTCTGAATTAGGTAATTTTCAATAAATCAATGAACATCACAGACTTCTCTCCCATATTTATTTGAAAACAAACAAAAAGTTCTTACTTGTGTATTTTAGTATGTTGATGTTGCCCCAGTTTATAAATGTAACCATCTCACCCTCTGACAATGTCTCTGCGTCAGCACCTTCGATGAAAACTTTAGAACTATACCACACAGGCTTCAAGCCAACATCAGGATTCTGATTGATAAAAAAAAAAAGTGTGTTGGTTGAAACATTTAATTATTGAACTCAGTATGCAAATTTATATGCATTCATTTTATTCCTTCACACAAAGAGAAGTCCTCTATATCAATCTGATTCCCAGTTAACTGACCCTGGGGCAGATGCCTGCACAATAATGTAATCAAGTCAGATGAGGTGGTCTGTCCCAAGATTACTTCCAGCCTAAAACACTCATTCTTTGTTTTTAGGGCTGAAGCAGTACTTTCTGTGTCCCTCCAACCAGAATCTGCTCGGCTAGACTCAAAATCTCACTGCTTTTGGAGCAAAGGGGAAAATAAAGTCATTTCTCATCAGTGGCTATAGAACATTATAGGAACAGATGTCATCCTAGCAGGAAACAATAGATGTTTCACGTTTTAAAGAAAAACTTTAAGGGCAGCAGTATACATGTAAGAAATATAAACTTTCTGCCATTTCAGTACGTATTATATGAAGAAAAGAGACACGCAGAATAAAAAGAATGCTACATTGGTTAAATTTTAGATTCTTGTTTGAGCAAAATCCAAAGAAAAAAGTTTAAGAAGATCCTTCGAATAAATCTTAAATAACCAGTATTTTGTAACTGTTCATTGAATGAACCAATGCCCTTGAGGAAAATAAGTGTGCTACAACAACGTATGCTATGCTGGGCTCAGAACGGAATACTGACAGGCTAAATACAGAACATTTTGTGAGGAAAACGATAATGAAAATTCCACAGGTCAAACTGGATAGTACGGTCATCAGTGCTTCCTAATCAATTTCTTAACTATTACCTATTCTTTATTATTACATATTCTTTAACTATTACTTTGCCAACTAAGGTCCGTCTAGTCAAGGCTGTTTTTCCTGTGGTCATGTATGGATGTGAGAGTTGGACTGTGAAGAAGGCTGAGTACTGAAGAATTGATGCTTTTGAACTGTGGTGTTGGAGAAGACTCTTGAGAGTCCCTTGGACTGCAAGGAGATCCCACCAGTCCATTCTGAAGGAGATCAACCCTGGGATTTCTTTGGAAGGAATGATGCTAAAGCTGAAACTCCAGTACTTTAGCCACCTCATGGAAGAGTTGACTCATCAGAAAAGACTCTGATGATGGGAGGGATGAGGGGCAGGAGAGGAAGGGGACGACCGAGGATGAGATGGCTGGATGGCATCACGGACTCGATGGACGTGAGTCTGAGTGCACTCTGGGAGATGGTGATGAACAGGGAGGCCTGGCGTGCTGCGATTCATGGGGTCACAAAGAGTCGGACACAACTGAGCGACTGAATTGAACTAAAGCTATCTGACTATAACTATCATTTTAACAAAGAAGCACCCTTAAAAGCTTTATTATCACTATTTCGATTTTAAAACATTAAGTTAGATTCACATTTAAGCTAACTGTAGCGGGCGATATGACATATCAGGAACCACCATTCACCTGGTTTAACCAATCAGAAAAAAAACAAAGGCAAAGGTAAAGCCAAATCAATCAATCACACACAGAGAGACACACATTCTCCAAATCTTATTAGGTGTATCATTAAACAAAGTCTTCAAAATTAAAAGAAGCTAGTGTCATACGGAGAATGGCAATCATAAAGCTACAACTCAGGACATTTATAGCTCTTCATGAAGCATATTCCCTGGAGAAGGAAATGGCAACCCACTCCAGTATTCTTGCCTGGGAAATCCCATGGACAGAGGAGCCTGGCGGGCCAGAGTCCATGAGGTCCCAAAGACTGGACACAAGTGAGCAACTAAACAGCAACAATGAAGCATATTATCAGTATGTGAGTTAGTCGATGAGCATAACATAGTTATGAGTAGATTAGTATACAACTGAGTCTACAGATATAAGCTTCGTTATATAACAAGGATATTTATGGACAACTCACAAAACTGTAACAAAAGTATCTATTTTTGCTTCAACATTGTCAACCTAGCAGTCATGACCACCTGAGACAACAACCAGGGCTTAACTAAGAGAAACTGTCTGCTACTTGTATTTAGATTTATAGTCACAATTTAGACAAATACTTCACTTCACTGATATTTTCAAAATCAGGGCCAATGGCTGTGTGATTGACTCTGGACACAGCTCTGATTCAATACTACTAGGTCAAATGTTTTGGCTTAAAGGCAAAGGCAACAGTGAGCAAGCCAGTTAATAAAAAATGTATCTCAGCTTTCACACAGAGGTAAGAGCAGGGATTATGTAAAACCTCCAGGAAGAAATAAATTCTTATTAAACGCTAATGTGCTATTTCTACAAAATAAAAAATAGGCACCAACTGAGTGTAACAGTTCTGCGTGATGTGCTATGGACAGTATTAATATTATTAGAATAAACTTCCTCAGTAAGAAATACACAGAATCATTTACTTTCACTTAGTGTCAAATTCTTAAATAGCCCATACAGTCCAACATCAAGAAAACAAAAACACCAATTTAAAAATGGACAGAAGAAGCAAACATGTCATGCCAGAGAGAAAATGCAAATGGCCAATAGTTATATGAAAAGATGTTCAATATCACTAATCATCAGGGAAATACAAATTAAAACCACAATGAGATATCACCTTACACCTTTGAGAATGCCCATCATCAAAAAAAGAACACAAATAGCAAATATTGGCAAGTATGTGGAAGAAAGAGAACCGCTGCACACTGTTGATGGGAATGTAAATTGGTAAGGCCACTGTGGAAAACAGTACGGAGGGTTCTCAAAAAACTAAACATAGAACTACCATATGACCCAGCAATTCCACTCCTGGATATATCCAAAAAAAACCCAAAACACAAACTCAAAAAGACACATGAACTCCAATGTGCACAGCAGCATTACTTACAATTGCAGAGATATGGAAGCAACCTAAATGCCCATCAACAGATGAATGGATAAGAAAATGTGGTGTGTACATGTACACGCACACACACACACAGCAATACTATTCGGTCATAAAAAAGAAAAGATTTTGTCATCTGCAGCAACATGGATGGACATGAGGGGCATGACGCAAAGCAAAGTCAGTCAGATAAAAACAAAGTAAAATAAAGTGACATCACTTATATGAGGAATCTAAAAAACAAAACAAATTAGTGAATATAACAACAACAACAACAACAACAAAGCAGACTCACTGACACAGACAGCAAACCAGTGGTTATCAGTGGAGAACAGGTGGGGGACGGGGCAATACAGGGTGAGGGAGCGAAAGGTACGACTAACAGGTGCAGAGAAGCTCCAAGGACGCACAGCACGGGGAATACAGCCGCTCTGCAGCAACTGTAAACAAAAAAGTGTCAGTCACTCAGTCGTGTCTGATTCTTTGCGACCCTATGCAATATAGCCCACCAGGCTCCTCTGTCCACGGGGATTCTCCAGGCAAGAATACTGGAGTGGGTAGCCATTCCCTTCTCCAGGGGATCGTCCCAATCCAAAGACAGAACTCAGCTCTCCTGCATTGCAGGCAGATTTTTTTTTACTATCTGAGACACCAGGGAAGCCCATAAACAGAAAGCAATCTTTAAAAATTATATAAAAAGTTTTGAAAACTTAAAAATTAGTGTGAAATCCTGACAAATGATGCTGGATAGAAATTATCCCCAAGTCACGCCACTGCCACCTCAGTACACTTTCCCTGTGATCATCCTGCTCCTTTTTTAACAGACAGGACATCACTGGTAAGACTGCAGGGAGACCTTCGGGTGTTTGGCGACTTCCTTCATCTCCTCCTGGGCCTCAGGGACGTTCACTGGGACCACCTCTTTCTTCAGTAATGCAACGTATCGTGGAGCCACTGGGTCAATAACCTGCAACAAAGGCATCCTTGTGTTTAAGCAAGTCACACATTTTTTTAAAACTTCATCAATAAAATAAGTAATAGCACAGGACTACTAACTGGTATTCTTTGTTACTGCATTTACTAATTTGTGGTTTACCTGCTAACTGCAATCTAATGTTTAAGCTGTCAAGTAGGGGAAAAAAAAATAATCACAAGCAAACACTACCTGAAGGATTTAGAGTTCCTCTCCAAGAAAAACTACCGACAAGTGAAAAGAAACCAATAGTTAAAGTATAATATGAAAAGAAATATTTTGAAAATAATTTTTTAACTCTAGTATTTGAAAGCAAAATTATCCTGTGGGGTGATATAGCAATCCTACAGGTAAATGTGATATTCCATTTTGTACTGTTAGAGAAGACTGTTGTGAAGGAATAGAAATATTTTCTATAAGCAGTGTTAGGCGACATCCCACCATCAAAAGCAAATAGCATTAGGTCACTATAATAAGGCAATTATATAGGTAAAAAGTAAACGCAATATTTCTCCTGGTCTGCATGCTATATATATATATATACACACACACATATATAGGGACCACTGTGTTCCTATACTAGCAAGGGCCTGGAACATACACGAAATGAATACCTATTTACAGGTGAAATGAATGAATGGTGGTAACCATTACATTCTAACTTCCTCTACCACCAAAACAGAAGCAGCATCCCTTTCTGGATCTGATGTATTTTTCTCACTTCTCTATTCAATTTAAAATTATCCATGAGGACCAATCACAACAGCAGTATTTAAATAAAGCATTTGCAAGAAAAATGTAGACAGAAGCACATGACAAGTCAAACAGATAAGTAATAAAAGTCACTTTCTTCCCATTAGAAGGATGCAGGAAATAGTGGTATGGCTAATTAAACCTGGTCTGTTTGTTTGGGTTTATATTGGGTTTTTTGTTGTTGCTATTGTTTGGCTGGTATTGTGCTGTTGTTGATTGCTTTGAGAGCATTTTTCTGATTCTCTGTAAAACCCTGATGTACTTAGAGAAGAAACCACGTGCAGAGGGTCAGAAAGAAAAGTTTGAAAAGCCATCTAACTGCACCTTGATTACCACTCCTTACCTGCTTATATTAACATTTCATGCCAGTACTAAATCAGCATCAGCCTCCTTCTAAACTTAATGTTTCATTCTGTCCTTCCCTGAGGTTTTAAAGTCATCCTTGTTGGCTAAGGGGTTCCTTCCTTCAGCGTCTACTGGGTTAGAATGATCACAGACTTAATTTGTGACTACTCAGTTTAGTTATTTACGCCAGTCCTCTTAAAAATGTTACACCTAGATGACCCAAGCTGAGAAACCTACTGCAGTTCAGTTCGCTGACAAAGAGAGCAGAAGACAGTTTCTCACACTTGATTAGCAACGACCACTTAGGGCACTGGCTGGCACAGGTTTCTTTAATTTTATTTGTTTGTTTACTGGCTGTGCCGGGTCTCCGCTGCTGCACGGGCTTCTTCTCTGCTCGCAGCAGTGAGGGCCGCTCTCTAGCTGTGGCGCGTGGGCTTCACTTCTGTGGTGTGTGGCTTCTCTTCTTGCTGGGTACGGGCTCCAGGGCATGCAGGCCTCAGTGGGGATCTCAGTCTCTAGGGCAGGGCCTCAAGAGTTGTGGCGCAGGAGCTTGGCTGCTCCTCAAGCATGGGATCTTCCCAGACCAGGGCTCAAACCTGTGTCTCCTGCATCGGCAGGCAGATTTTTTACTGCTGAGCAACCAAGGAAGCCTGCTGGCACAGATTTTGAGGCCACTTAACCCTGAAGGACTGTGATTCTAATGAGATGAAGTCTAGAAATCTGTTTTTAAAGCAGCATTCCACAGGATGGTTAGGGTCACACAAGTTTGAGAAGTCTTGACTAGAAGATTTTAAAGTCTTGGGAGTTCCCTGGCAGTCCAGTGGTTATGCTGCACTCTATGCTCCCAATGCAGGGCAGATAGGTTCCATCCCTGGGTGGAAGACCAAGATCCTGTATGTCACACAGCATGGCCAAAAATAAAAGAAATTTAAGTCTTTTTCAGTCTAAAATTTTATACAATTCTCAAAATCTCTGGATCAGGGGTTTCAAATTACTCCAAAGAGTCCAGAGTCTCTTCCTCTGAAGGTGAAGCTTCTGCACTAAGACCAGGGTATTAAGAAAAGGGGTGATATTAGGTATCAAGGCCCGAGTCTTTCCTTGTTCAACTCTAAAACCCTGGCAATCAGGCTTCACACTTCTGGCAGCTTAAAGAAAATCTTCTGGAAAAACTGCCTAGTCCAGGAGATGAGATAGAAAGTTACAGAATGGAGGCTTTTCAACTAATTGACCCCACCAGGCTACCTTACAGAGGGGTACAGCTGACAAGCCTAGTCTTCTCTCAGGGCTTCCAAACCCTCTCTCAGTCAATGTGTTAAAGATGAGCAGATAACCAAGGCTTACCAGCCAGGTATTTGAGAAATGTCTTTACTATCAAAGAAAAGCCCAAATAAACAACCTGGAGGAAAGAGATGTTATATGGGGAGAAAATGCCGTTTGATAATAATATAACCATGAAATAGGAACAGGAAGTTATTCTGAAAATTCAGAGCACAAAAGAGAAATCTTGGAAATAAGAGAGCATGAATAAAACCTCAGCAGAAGCTAAGACAGCGCTGGGTACATCTACCAGAAAGGAGAGCCAAAAGATGAGAAGGAAAATGAGAGAGAAAAGAAACTGGAGAAATAGTCTACGAGGCCCAACATGTGCTCAAGAAACATTTCAGAGAGAAGACAGACAAAACAGCAGAGGAAAAATAAAAACAACAGACTTCAGGAAAATTTCCCAGAACTGAAGGAATGAGTTTTCAGTCTGGAAGCCACATGCTCTTCCAATGCATAGGAGTGAAAAAAGACCCAGCCCAAGGCACATCACCGTGAAATTTCAAAGTGAAGAAGCTGTTCCTGTATACCATCTCAACAATCTTCATCCCATGCTCCCCTTCCCAGGGAGCCACAGTGAATACAGTACAGCAAAGCAAAAAGGCAACAAAAAGAAAAGGAAGACCCATGAACCAGGTGACCCAGCTCAGAACAAAAGCACAGGGAATTTCCAGGATGAGGAGGAAGAAGGACCTGTGAAGACGGCGGGGCTTCAGAAGTGAGCGGCTCTCTCATCGGGATCAGATGTGTGCAGCCCCGAAGGCCCTCGCAGAGAAGTCTCCAGAGGGAAAAAATACCTGAGGCGTGTGACCATTCTGGTAGAAAATTTACACAGCTTGTGGAAAGTCAAAGACAGAATGAGAAAATGAAATAAATGAGGGGAACAAAATGAAACAATTAGCCACAAGAAAGCCAACAAGTTATGAGAAAAAGCAGACCACCTAAATTCTTATCTTCCATTGTGATGATGCCTAAAACAAACAAACAAACAAAAATCAAGAAGTAGCAACACACACGTCATTTAGAGATATGGGCAATTAATACCAAAAAAATTGTCTGAAAGAGCTGAATGTGATTTACCTAAGGAAAGAAAATGGAAGGAAAGATAGGGGAACATGGTGTTCACTTAACAGACCCTACAGAATTATTGGCCTGTAGTGAAATGTATTTCTCATTTGAACCCAAGTGTACATGGGTTATTAACGTAACGAATAACAATTGTTAACTTTGCCTGTTAATTTTGCGTGTATTTATTAGTAACTGCAGTAACAGAGAGAACCAATTAATAATTCCCTTATGTATCCAAAAACTGACTAAACACAAAAGACTAAATAAAATAAATTCAAGACACATGCGAGACAGGCATCTATTTTTTGAAGCAAGGCATCAGCACAATCAAGACCCTACAGAATTACTGGCCTGTAGTGAAATGTATTTCTCATTTGAACCCAAGTGTACATGGGTTATTAACGTAACGAATAACAATTGTTAACTTTGCCTGTTAATTTTGCGTGTATTTATTAGTAACTGCAGTAACAGAGAGAACCAATTAATAATTCCCTTATGTATCCAAAAACTGACTAAACACAAAAGACTAAATAAAATAAATTCAAGACACATGCGAGACAGGCATCTATTTTTTGAAGCAAGGCATCAGCACAATCAAGCAGCAATACAAATTAAAAAGAAAAAAAGAATTTACAGAACACAATCACAGAAACCATAGTTTAAAACATGGCACTTTAATGATTTGCCTTATTATAGTGTCTAAGCATCTGCTTCCAATTAACAAGGTCAATATGCAGTATTCCTCATTTGACTTTTATTCAAGACAGTTTTTTTCTTAAAGCTAGATTCAATAATACACCGGAATTATAATTAATGAACCTTTGATATAATTCAACAAAACATGTAACTTTAAAACTATGTCCTCTAAGTACACAAGGGAACAGGTGAATGGAGTTAGCCAAGTCTTCCCTTTGCCACTATGAAAACTAGAGGACATGTTTTTTTAAACTAGGAATAATGCATTTTCAGTGGGTTTGTATAAGCAAGTCCCTTATATAAATGTGATTGTGCTTCAAAGCTGTATAACATCTCAAGTTATAACATGTAATATGCTAAAGGCTATGTGCTAAATAAGTAAGGCAAATAAAAGCATTAAGTAATACCTTCTTACAGAGAGCTCGCAGCTTGAAAGCAGAAAAATGAAATGCAAAGTGTTCAAAAAAGATTCAAGGAAAAAGCTATTACCATTCCCTAACACTCCAAGTTTGTTTGTTTTGATCACTGTTACTTGTTTGGTATAGTTTATAAGCTTAATGCACGTTACATGTTTAAAAAAGTAAAACATTCCATTTTCTGAAAATCTGCAAAATTACAATATTCTTCACAAAGTTTTCACTACTATAAGCACACTAATAAATTCTACATGTATTCTATTATTTAGCAGTTAGACAAGAGAAAAGAGGACCAAGAGTCAAAACATGTACCTTTTTGTTAAATGCCCAAATTTTGTCCCATTCCATGTTCACAACTGAACGTGAAGAACCCTAGAAAAACAATTTAAAACATGGCTTGAAGGGCAAGAAGTATTAACTAGAATATTTTACATTAAGCAAGCTAGAAAATAAACCCAATCAATAATTACAAGTTTATTTCCACTGGAATAAAACTTCAGTGTGTACAAGCCAATCTGGCTATCCTAAACAGTTAAGCATCAACAGTCATATACTTCACTGGGTAGAAACACCACAGCTGCCTCTGTCCAACCCTAGCATAGGAGTTTAGGACATTCTCAATTTTCCACTATCATTGGTGTTTATTTTATTTTTTTCAAAAACACTCTGCTCTTGCATTGTAAGGAACAAGCAAGTAGTAGAAAGAACAACAGGAATAAAGACCAAAAGGATATTAAATCCTTTTGAAAATCCAAACAGAGAAGCTGGAAAAGAAACCGTAACTCACCTGAGCAGCAATAAACTGTTTTAGTCCTTCGACCGTCATCCCTCTTCTCAGCACACCACGAACTGTAGGAAACCGCGGGTCATCCCTGGGAAACAGGGAAGTTTTAAGAACCCAGGAGATGTTTTTAACATGTAGGTAGAGAGAGTATAAAATACCTTTCTGAATATTATATTCAGTTTGTTAAATATCTGAACAGCTGGTTACAGTAATTAGGCAGAATATTATTAGCCAATTATTACTAAGTCAAATAAATGTACTACTGCAAACAGTAAAGGCACATTTGAAAAAAGACACATAGGTGACATCTTCAAATACAGAAAATCCAAGCGCTACAACATTCTCATTTGCTTTTCATGTAACGAACATTAAAGGTCTTTATTCTACATATGACCATGAGACACAGATAAGAGATGGTTTTCTGGCATTCATGTCCAAATGCACTTTATAAAGTCTTCTGGGTTATAAAAAATATATATGTTGGTTAATTAATATTCTGTAGAGATTTGCAATTTTCAGTTACGTTTGCAATAACACCCTTTGTATGGGGCCCAAGGTAAACTTGCCCTTTATCAAATTCGGCTCCAGAGTAATTATCTAAAATTACACATTATTCAATACATAGTTAATATGTGTCACTATTACATGATGGTAATAAAAATAGACACATTCTAGTTAATTCAGGTTAAAAAAAATATTCTTAGGCTTTTAAGTATGGTGACTCAACTGAACAGATTTCATTCAGAGATTTTCGAACTTTTTCTAGTCCCAAACATGGGCACTCCATGTTTGCAGCATTAAAACAAAAGGGAATACCTGAGAAACTGGATAAAAGAAAGAGAAGGACCAGAAACCCTACAGGCATACCCATTTCAACCCTTCCCATTCATCCTCCCCAACCTCCAAGCAGTTCAAAATTAGTTTTACTTCCTCTCAATTCTAGATAACAGCAAACATACCATCCATCTACTAGTCCTTCATTGACAAACCACGTGAGTTTTCTTTTGGACAGCACTGTGTTGTTGAGATTCAGTCGACTGTATTCCCAAATAAATGGCTTTCTTATGCCTAAAGCTTCAATAATCCAGTAGAACTGTTCATCTCTGTCATGGTATTCTGTTGTTCTCAGGGCGTGTGTAACACCTTCAATGCTGTCAACTATGGGGCAGGCAAAATCATACGTCGGATAAACACTAGAAAAAGAGTATTTCTGAAAATCAGTAAAGAATTTTACCCTTTTCATCTCAGACATTATAAGCAACAATACTAAAACACAATTCTTGACAAAATAAGAGTTTCTTAGAACAACAGGTGCTATGAGTCATAATACTCAAAGTCCATCAAAACTTTTTATCAGACTTTGAAGACAATGAATCGGTTACTCAACATTCAAACAAACAAAAAGGCTAATTTGCAATTTGCAAAACAACTGGATATTGGTCAGTGAATTCTATAATCATATTTCTACAATAGCCAATGTATCCCATGGAAGGAAAATAACAATTTTGAGGAAATTGAGTTTTTCAGTATCTTAAATAAACTCCACACGAGGAAATCTCTAGGTTTAATACCTTCACAATTAAATGCATAAAAGAACAAGTGTTTTTCCTTCTCTGACAAAGTAAAAGAGAAGAAAATTAGTAGGTAATTACACTTAAGATCGAACAGTTGTAAAAATAATTTCTGTCTTAAAAAATGTACACTACACATCCATTTTCATTTGAATTTTTTAAGGTATATCTCACTGCATTATACCTTCTAATTTTTAAGATACAATTTCATTAAGATGCTACTACACTATGGCTTGACATTATTTGATACTAAAAATGTACATCCAAACATACTTTTCCAAATATATTTAGAGCATCTGTTCAGTAGCACAAGGAGTAAATACCCTGTTAAAAATGAAGGATGTATCAACACACACACACATATATACATGAAGTGTTTGTCTACATGTGTATTTGCACCCCCAAGTTTAAAGAAAGTCACATTAGCAAACCAGGTAATCATTTACAGTCACCAATCTCTTCAAGAGTTACAATTCAGTATTTGTATGCAGTAGGCGTCTTCAAAGCCTAAGAAAATATATTCTATGGTTATTATATAAATTAATGGCAGGGTGAAGGGCATTTAAAGGAAAAAAATCTGTTAACCTGAAAACTCACACAGAAAATCAACCGAAAGTAGAAAAAACACATGATTTTTTTTGTAATGTTCATATTTCTTTAAATTTTCAGTTCTATCACATTTACAAATCAACTTATGCCTAGCGAATCAAATTTATAACAGGAAAAGAAGTATCTTCATCTAAAAATACACACCATGGTTGCTGCTGCTGCTAAGCCGCTTCAGTCGTGTCCAACTCTGCATGACCCCATAGGCAGCAGCCCATTAGGCTTCCCCATCCCTGGGATTCTCCAGGCAAGAACACTGGAGTGGGTTGCCATTTCCTACTCCAATGCATGGAAGTGAAAAATGAAAGTGAAGTCGCTCAGTCGTGTCCGACTCTGTGCGACCCCATGGACTGCAGCCTACCAGGCTCCTCCGTCCATGGGATTTTCCAGGCAAGAGTACTGGAGTGGGGTGCCATTGCCTTCTCCAACACACCATGGTATACCTAATCAATACATAAAAAGCAACTTTCGGTAGACTCAAGAAACTTTATAGATGGAAACCATCCTAAAAATAACCTAGTATAACCTTAATTGGCAGGTGAGTGACATCCCAAGAGGCTAGGCTGCCTGCCTTACTGGTCATTTAATCCATGGAAGAACAAAGATCCAGATCTCTTGACTACTCTGCAGGAACTCCCTACCCCGTGTTTACAGAGAGCCTCAAAGCAAAAGCACAGGAAGCTACTGAGCATAATCAAAGCAATACACCTACTTGTATTTATTTCCAGTTCTTGGGTGGGGTTGAATCTTGCAGCGATAAAGTGTCGGGTCCCTCATGCAGCCATTGTTACTACTCATGTCAATTTTTGCTCGCAAACAACAGGATTGACCAAACTGGCTTCCTTTTTTCATTTCTTCCCACATTTGCAGATTCTTCTCCACAGCTATAAAATGAGAGTTATACTACAGTTTATCTAATCAGCATTGCTAATCTGGTTGAAAACAAATTAACAGTCTTCTAACTTGATACAAAATTTTCACATTCTGATTTTATATTATAAGCACACTCCACTAGTTTAAAAGTACTTAATGGTTCCAGTATCTGATACCAAGTAAAAACGTGTTTTTTTCTTGTAAAAAAGAAGGCCCACAAAACATTTGAATAATACGCTCTATTTTAGAAGTCAGTATATTCCACTAATACAGTACTGGTGAGGGGTAGGAGTGGATGTCTGAGGCCTGAAGATTTCTTTTATCCAGCTTTCCCACGTTCCCATGGCACAACTGGCCAGGCCTCCTCAAATTGAACATTGGGTGTCTGAAGCAGAAGCATTCTGTTCCTTTGCCACCTCATGCCCAGAGGACACACTGGTCTGACCCAGCCCAGATGGTGGTGCTGCAGCCCATGTCCATCTAAAGAACACAACTTGGGCCAAGAGCCTGAGCTAGTGGGCTCCCAAAAACACCTGTGGCCATTCCACTGGAAAACAGGCTACTCTTAGATTCAGGAAAAAAAAAAAGAGAGAGAGATGACAGAAAACAGAGAGTGACAGAAGTTTATCCCAGGGGGAAAAAAATCTCTATATCCCCATCGACTACACAGTCTTATCTATATTAGGACTCATATGCTTCGAATGAGTAAGAAAGAACTGTTAAACAACGATTCTTCTGTGATAGAAGGGCCACATTATCAACTCTCAAAGAATCAAGCGAGGTCTAAAGTCCAGTTGCTAATTAGTTTTGAAAATGTAAAGAAACTGTAAAACGGGGAGGTGGGAGAGAAAGACAGACTTCCATAACAATTTGAATTTACTACTATACTTCCTAAATGTGACACTCAAGATGTTCTGCAACATAATTACAAAATAAAAATAACCAGACTCAGAAGCTCAGGGATAAGTAATAACAAAGACATACTTTTTTTGTCAAGTGGTATTTCAGACACAGGGTAGCATGAGGCTTACATAGAATCTTCACACGTACAGGCTGACAGAAGATTTGGGTATGGCTAACCATAAACATTATTACCATCAAACATTCTAATCAGAAAGGCTAAATATTTAAACTGAGAGAATCACAAAAAGTTGCAGAAGAAATCATTCACATGAACCGAACAGCAATGCAAAAGCCTACCAAAAAAATAAAAAAGACTACAGGTTAACAAGTGAGACACTGAGACCACACACACTTCACATGCACTTATGATGCTAGTAAGTAACAATGTAAAGATGGCAGAGAAAGAGAAAAGATTTCTAAGAGATTAATTAATGTATGAAACATATTCCCAAATGTGTTTCAAACCAATATCTTTCATTAGAAAAAGAAATTTTCTACTGAAGCAGAATACAAGAAGAATATCAATTAAAATACAGAACACTAAATGTGCCTTACAGTTTTTTCTATGTTTGGATTCTATCCTCTGCTCACGCTCCGCTTTCATCTGCTCAGCAGGAGTATCGTCGACATAAGCCTTCCCTTCTGAATTAGCTTTTCTGCATATTTCATTATAGTTTCAAAATGATCCGAGGTGTAAGTAAATTGATCTGGTTTGATATGCAACATTGCAACATCCTCCAAAATAACCTGCAGTAAGAATCCAAAATAATCATCAGTTTATCTTTTGTTATTTTCTTATGTATTTTCAATCCTTGATACTGCATTTGGACAAATGTAATAATACACCATCAGTCTTACAGAGCCTGAGAATGGTTGTGGAAGTTGTATGATATTAAACCAGAAGAGAAAAAGGAAAAAAAAAGAGAGGGAGAGAGAAATTTGTTATACTAGCCTCCAAGTTTTCAGCTAAGAAAGCTGATCTCATGGTGCTTTCCATTTATTCTGGAAAAGCTGATTATTATTGGCAGTGCTGACAATTACTCATCCTCTCTTTGAATATAAATACAGTGCTTCTAAATAGATGATATAAGAGGCAAGGAAACCACCACATTTTCCAATACCTACTTAGTGTTTGCTTCATTTATAAAATTATGTAACAAAAAGGAAATCTGACTCTAGGAACCAATTCATTTAAGAAACTGATACTTGTAAGAAAATGTAGCACTTAAATAAACTTTATAACAGTTGAAGAGAAAAAAGATAAATTGAAGTTTTTTCATATGAGAACTGAGCAACTCTTGGTTTAAGTCTCAGACAAATAAATATTTTTACAGAAGAGCAAAAGAAGAAGTTATGAGAACAAGATTTATTTTCACACCATGAAGGTATCAGGTCACCCTCTAATTTTAATTAACTTTACTGACAAAGGGTCATCACTACACCTTTAATTACCTTCTCAAAATCTTCCTTTTCTTTTTCAGGATTTGTGTCATCGAATCTCATGATCAGTTTCCCTTTGAAGTTGACCTGGTAGTGCTGGTTCAGGAGAGCAGCTTTCGCATGCCCGATGTGCAAGTAACTGCAGCAGACACAGTTCAAGGAGACTCAGTAACAGGCTTCAACAACAACAATCAACATTCATAAACTTCACCTTTTCGAGGAGAGAAAACTAAACAAAAACCCTTCTAGTTGGTACTCCAGTCTTATGTTAGTTGCTAACAAGAAATACTGTAATAGAAAATCTGACCCTGAGGAAGGAAAAAAAACGACAATATTTAGTAAATTACTATAAGAAACAACTTCTTATGTAAAAAAAATCACAAAGGAGCAAGTTATTTGCAAACAGTAAACCTTAAAGCTAATCTCCATTTTCCTTTTTTACTGAGGAATGAAAGGTAATTTAGTTACAGGAAAACCGCTTATGCTACCCAGCAGTATGTCTCTTTAATAAGACCCGATGTGATTGAAAACTGGACACCTGCTCTCCATAAAGAAGACAGGGGCCCCTCTGAGGATGTCACCGTTGCTCTGATAATTAAATAGAAGAGCACATGAAAATTAGGAAGCCTCAAGAAAGCCATTTTACTTTTCTAGGCTTCTGTTTTCTCAGAACCCAAAACAAAAATATTTTAACTAAATGATCTTGAAGGTTTCATCCAGTACCAACATTCCACAGACCACAATCTACGAAAACACTATTCTATTCTATGGGCAGTTGACCATTACATAGAATAAAACAAATTAGAGGCATGGTTAATAATATCACATATCAACATCCTCCTCTATCAGTGAAGTGAGCAACAGCAACATTCTATATCACTACTGTTGGAAATAGATTTTTCATCAATTAACAGCAGCCACAACTGCACCATTCCAAGTCACCTATTTCATGCACACTTCTGATTTCAGTTGATGTCAAGAGAGGAGGGAAAAGTACTACCCCTTGTATGTCTTTATATCATTTCTAAAATCAATCATTTTTTAAGATATTCATGCAGCACTCTAGATCAATGATTCAATGTTAAAGGGTTTATATGCACAGGTTAACGAAGACAAGGACAATGCAGTGCATTTAGGATTATTCAAAACTTTCTGCATAAAATAAAGCACCAGAAGTGGCAGCCCAGATAAGACCCTAGAAGAGAAAAAGGACACTAGGGAAAAACTAATGAAATACAACGAAGTATGAGTTTAGGTTAACAATGTATCAAAATGGGTTCATTAATTTTGACAAAGGTAATGAAAAATGTTAACTTTAGAGAAAACTGAGTAGAGGTACAAGGGAACTTTTTAAAAAACTATTTCTATAATATTTCTATAAATCTAAAACTATTCCCAAAACAAAACAAAGGAACGTGAGTTCTGAAAACAAAACAGAAATACTTTGTGCAGTTTTCACTGAAAGTGTTCATCCCATAACATGTTATGAAGAGGAAAAAAAAACGACAATCCGTAACTAACTGACTGTTAATGTGCTTTACATACAATCTTAACAGAAGTAATGAAATCAAACTCTTTACTTAACGATATTATTTCTTAATCTGAAATGTGTGCAATTCTAACCCACAAAAAAGCAAACAGAACTATGAAATATTCCTAAGACCACTAACTGGCTCAACAGACAACCTGAGAGGTAAAGAAAATAAGCTCCACGCTGCATTCAGTGAGTACTGATGCTATATTGGGCTTTTCCCACACATAACAGACATAGGCATATAATTTTAGTACATAACAGACATAGGCATATAATTTTAGTCACATGGACTGTAGAGTCAGACAGCGTAGGTTTGGATTTAGCAAGCTGCTAAAATGCTGTATGAATCAGTTTCTTAAACCATTTGTAAATCTGGAGATAGCAACAGTGCCTTCCTCACAGGGCTGATATGATTAAGTTACTACATGTAAAGTGTTTGCTAAGTATCTGCACATAACAGGTGTTATCTATCTGTGTGTTAGTTAGGAATACAAATAAAAGGCAAAATTCAAGCGTTCTGGCCTTTCATGAACGACACAGGAAAAAAAAAGATTAAAAAACTAATTAAAGACAATTTGTTTTGCAGTGTAAGGGGATATAATCAAGATTTTGAATGTTTCTAAACCTGAGCGAGCGAGCAAAGTCACTCAGTCATGTCCGACTCTTTTCGACCCACCAAGCTCCTCAGTCCATGGGATTCTCCAGGCAAGAATACTGGAGTGGGTTACCATTTCCTTCTCCATGGGATCTTTCCAACCCAGGGATCAAACCCAGGTCTCCCGCATTGCAGGCAGATGCTTTAACCTCTGAGCCACCAGGGAAGCCTTATATTCCAAACCCCCAAACTGTATTCAGCCAAGAACATGGACTCTAAAGCTGATGTAATTCAGGATAAATGTATTTTATACAGTAAATAATAAAATGCAGAGCTCATGACTCCAAGAAGTGACAGTGACAGAAAATATTAAAAAATTCAAAAGATACAAATGTTCAAATAGCATAACTATGGCTAAAAAACTAACTTTTATCAAACCACTCAAGTCACCACCCAACAGACAACCATGACCCCTCACACCAAGAACACAAGGGCAGGGTACTGGATGGTAGGGACCCAAGACGTCTGAGGGAATTAAACAATGTAAAATAAGGACTATTTATGACTGACTCCACCGGTCAGTCATTTAATGATCCAGTCTGTGTATTTTCCAGAACCACTATTTGTCTTTCATCTCCTTCTCACTTATCCACTATTCACCACCTAAATCAGCAAAAAGAAACTGTGGAATTGTAGAACTGGTTTTGCTATTACTGACACGTATGAAATAATTTGGGAAGAACTACGGTTAAGAATGGCTAAAATAGAACTGTTGCATTATCTGCCACTTCCTTTTGTCTACATACTGCATTTAGCACAGATGGGTTAAGAATTAGGTTATGGAATGCAAAATCTCCAATTAAACAAGATGTGGGCGGGGGAGGGGGGACCATCTGATTTATAAAATATGGCACAATATTTCCTCAGTGGCTAAGTTTCTGAGGCTAACTGCTTTGATTGTGTGTGTATGTGTATGCTTAGTCACTCAGTTGTGTCTGACTCTTTGCATCCCTTTGGACTGTAGCCTACCAGGCTCCTCTGTCCATAGGGTTTTCCAGGCAAGAATACTGGAGTGGGTTGTCATTTCCTTCTCCAGGGGGTCTTCCTGATCCAGCAATTGAACCTGAGTGTCCTGTTTCTCCTGCACTGCAGGCAGATTCTTCACCAGCTGAGCCACTGGAGATTCCCAAGTGCTTTAATAAAAGGCATTTTATTATATTAGCATCACTGGCAATGTTCTTTCACAAAGCTTGTCCAGCATGATTCACAGAGGCTGACACACATGCAAAGGCAGACATCCTTCAGCCTTAGGGGGTGCTGGGCAAGGACTCAGGCAGACCCACACCAGTAGCTCCAGCCAGCACAGCCCTTTGCCCTAACCAGCTAGTCATATATTATTATTTTCCATGACTGCCAAGAGTGAAAAGGGTTTTGCCTACTAATAGTAGAAAGAAATGAGTAAGACTGGGCTTTTCAGGATTCCACCTGCTTTATTTGGGAAAAAAAATAAGTTGAATCTACAACTTCTGATAATTGAAAGGAATGCTGAGAGTACAAATACAAACCCTTATTAAAGGACAACCCCCAAAATCTCAAAATGTAAATAAAACTTCCCTTTCTATTACTCGATATTTTTCTCCTTACAATTAAAATTCTCCCTGGAATGAAATTAAAATGCTATCTCTCCTACTGATTTAATAAGCTAAAACTACAAATTTTTAGAAATTAAGTATCAATAATTTAACAACCATTAAGATATTTACAAGTTTAACTCCTAAAATTAAAATCTTACTAGTTTTCTTCTATATATTAACGTACTGACTTAGAAAATATTTGGTAATTGTCTTAAAGCTTTTCTACTAAATGAATCCAATTGTAAGTTATATTTGCTTACCCACTAGCCTCTGGAGGAAATCTGACTGTAACCTTTCCCATCTCAGCACCTGGAAGCTCAACAAATTTCCCAACATCTTGCTTTTTCTCAGGAACCTGAAAACAAAACAACAACAAAAATAGTTACATGGTTAAATGTTTAAGAATAAATTCACTGAATACTCAGTACCCACTATGCACCAAGTATGGTTATGAGGAAAAATTGACTAGATTATTGTCCCTGCACTTGAAGACTCAAAATCAGTTAAAGTCAACCAACAGGATTTAAAGTCATCAGGAAAATGCTTATAAGGAGGCACAAATCAAGCTGGACCTCAAAAAAAGTGGAAATATATCAGATGGAGAGCATACAAGGGAAGTCATTCTAAGGGAAGGCGTAACAGCATAGGGAAGACTCAAAGGCAGGGAGAGCTGTGCAATGTCAGGAACGCATGCTGGGTGGGTGGGCAAGACACTGAGAGTCGACTAAGTCCAAACATGAAGGTACTTATAACGCTGGCTTTTACATTTCAGGAGATTTCCTGGTGGCTCAGAGGTCAAAGCATCTGCCTGGAATGCAGGAACCCAGGTTCGATCCCTGGGTTGGAAAGATCCCCTGGAGAAGGAAATGGCAACCCCCTCCAGTACTCTTGCCTGGAGAATCCCATGGAGGGAAGAGCCTGGTAGGCTACAGTCTATGGGGTCCCAAAGAGTTGGACATGACTGAGTAACTTCACTTTCACTTTACGTTTCAGGCAATGCGGAATCCTTAGAGGTACGGAACTACCTATCTGTATTTTCTAAAACGACACCTGGGACAGTGCAAAGGCTCAACCAGAAGAAAGAGACCAAAGAACGAAGTTCAGTGATGAGCCTATGGTCTTAAAACATGCAGTGGGTAATGAGGCGTCAATAAAAATAGACAGCAGAGGAGACAGAAAAATCAGTCTCCAGATATGAGAAGTAATAACAGAACTTGTTGACAAATTAGAGGCAGACAGCGGTGAAAGCAGAATGAGGATTTTTAGCAGAACAACTGAGATGACTCTAGTGTCTTTATACAAGCAAGCAGTAGTTTCAAATTTTACAGCATCAGAAAACCTTGAAAAATTAACTTGACTACACATGCATAGTATGTAAAATAGATCAAACCAGAGCAACTCTAGCTGGAGAAGAGGACCTTTTTCTACTGTTCTCTATGTTACATCTTCCTACAGAATAAACAAAAAGGCTCTACAGCAGCCCAGGACTAAATGGTCACACTGGTTCAAAAATCAGAGAACAGAAGATCTGGGAGGAAGAAAAGATGGTAGAGCTATAAAATAGTGAGATTTTAGTAACATGGACTTTGGATTTCCTAAGGGACACACAGTGGATGATCACAATCTTCTAGAAATATAATTATGAAGATTAAGGCTTAATATAGTCAAGCAGGTGAAGACAAGGCAAGATTCAACAACAGCAGATTCTTCCAAGAAGATCCTTTTTAACTGATGGGGGTGGAGAAACTATGAACATAATTTTCTCCTCAGATTTAGGATCTCAGGCAGATAAGATGTCAGCATTAAAAATAAATTTTTGAAGACTTACCACTTTTGCTTTGGTTGCTGAAACATTCCACTTGGTACCTACTGACTGGAAGGCCTGCTGGGCTTCAAGAAAGCCAAACAGCGTTTTACATGAACTGGAGCTTTGTTCTGTCCCAACTGCTCCCGCCACGCAGCACTTCCTATTAGCAAACATAATTTTAAAAGCACTCAATGTGTCAGAAAAATCAAAAGCAAAGTTCTAGTCATGGTTAATTTAAGTAAATGAGATGGCTTAAAGCTATGCTTCTATAATGAAATTCTTAAAATCTGGGTATACATGGCAATGATTTCTAACACTTGGCATATTTTAAGAATTCACAAAAGTTAACTTAAAATATTTTTTTCATTTTAATTCACTAAGGTGAATCCTAAGTCCTACCTTCACCACCGCCACACACACACACACACACACACACACACACACACAGGCCAATGTTACATTCCATAATTAAGAAAAGCTTGAAGTGTATCAACTACAGAAAAAAACTAAAAATCAACATCAAGAAGTAGCTCTTTTCTTCAGATGTAGTATCAAAAATGGTACTGAAGGAGTTTATGCAACTCTTTAGCATCACAAAGCTACCTCCATAAGATACTACCTTCCGTTTATGAATATTAATTCAAAGTAGATAAAAATGTCATAAACCTATAGATGAAAAGTTGTAACTAGAAAAGTCCTTCATTTTATGTTGATTGTTATTATAACAGTTTAATTTAGAGAAAAGTTAAAGCCACCAAAAGAGTAGAGAGGGAGCTAGCCAGCAGTCTGCACATGCACTGCCAAGAGCACAGGCTCACTATCCCTGGTGCGGGAACTGAGATCCCACAAGTCACAGGGCACAGTCAAAAAAAACTTAATATTAAAAAAAAATCCTCATATAACCCAAATTTGAAAAGTAAAAGTGAAGTCGCTCAGTCGTGTCTGACTCTTTAAAGAATGATAAAACATTCTAGCGTATTTGCTGCATCTGCAGTTTTTTTTTCTTTTAAATAAACTAACGAAATTAAAGCCCTCTTTCTATCTCTCAATCAATCCCATATTCTAATCTGTTGCAAACTACTCATGGAGGATGGAAAAAGTGATCTCTTAGAGAGAGAATTCCAGCTCACCCCCCTCACCCACATACTGAGCAATCAGAGGCAAAGCAACTGGAGTCAAGCAATGGCTGAGGCAGGAGATGTGCTGACATAAACGATGAGGAACACGGACAGTTCCAAAGGCAAGAGAGGAGGTGCAGGCAGCAAGACAGGGCCAACCTCCACAGACAGCAGAGGATGGGGAGTTCTTGCAACTGGCTAGGAAGAAAGTAGCCAGGGAGGTCACTCCTTCATCAGAAAATCCTAAGTGACTACCACCAGGTCGACAGATAGATGTTCACATACATAGAAATGTGTGTAATCTGACCCAGTAAAATATTAAATAATTTAAACGGAAATTCTTCAAGAATTACTGATACCTTTTAGGGTGGCCCAAACACATAAATCTGCTAAGCTCAAGGAGTTTCCAACTAAGTATGTTCTCAGAGACAGACAATGATTGAGCTCGTTGACTGCAGAAGTAAACAAATCACAAGAAGACAATTTTGTGGCACTGAACTCCAACCAGTGATCAATCTGTGAAAAGAAATGCATCCCAGGGTTTAGACTTAAACAAACAAGCAAACAACTTCAGTGAGAACCATGCCTATCTTATCTCAATCAAAGAATTTACCATTACGTGGATTTGACTGTGATTGTCTGGAGGCATCTAAACTGGAACTTAAACACATATTGTGCTATCTTCCTATGTTTTCTCTTTTTTCCCCCCGGAGTGTGAAGAGGCACTTCAGGGAAGAAAAAGGAAAATATGAGAACTGGAAGCAGGAAGGAATAACAAGCCTGACCGAACTCAACAAATGGTACCCAGCCAAACATATTTATCCACTTGCAAAATGTAAAAGCAAATACTTGGAAACTATTCTTTGTATTTTGAATTTTATAAGATTTAGGCAAGTTAGAGCTGAATGCAAACAGGAAAAAAAAAAGGCATCTTAAGTGCCATATTGAAAGATAATCTACTATTGCTATAGTTAATTAAATAAGGTGTATACTTAAAAAGGAAAACATGTATGACCCTGGGACCATATAACTTTTCAAGGCCTGCTGCCCCATTTGTAAAGTAAGAAAGCTGAGTAAGATAGCCTATGCAGTCACATCCAGCTATGAAATTCTAGGACTCCAGGACGAAGAAGACAGAACTAGCTAACCCAAAAGGACAGCTGGTATGAGTATGAAAGTAGAAACTTAGGAGCAAAGACTTTCTTTTGGAAAATAAAGTCAGATGAGAATTCCTAACTTGGTCTATGATTAATACTCTGTTACTATCCTATACCCATAAATAGAGTAACAGTCCAAAAAATCAAAAGCCTAAACCAAATCTAACCAAACACACCCAAGGAAATGTTCCTTCCTTACCTCAGTATGTTCCAACAAGTTAGAGCCATAGAGCCCTGCTGTAGCTGCAATTCTAGCCAAGTAGCGAAGTATGGAGTTTAGGTCCGTGAACACCACATTTCTGGAATATAAGATGAGATAAAGTATCACTGTGGCTCTAGCAAATCAGTTAAGTCATGAGACATGTGAAAAATGTAAAAACAGCAATCTTATATATAGCAACTATTTTCTACTATAATGAACAAAATAGATTTAGTTGGTTCTAAAATCTATCAAACACTAATTTGTTTTGAGATATTCAGCTAAATCCAGTAACTCACTTCAGTGAATTCACTACCTATATGGTGTTCTGACGGTTTTTTTCGTTAATCATTTATTCTGTGTTTGGTTACACTGGCTCTCTGTTGCTGCGAGCGGACTTTCTCTAGCTTCGTTGTGGTGCAGTCTTCTCAATGAGGTGGCTTCTCTTGCTGCAGAGCACAGGTTCCAGGCACGCAGGCTTCAGCAGTTGTTGCATTCAGACTCAGTAGTTGTGGCGCACAGGCTTAGTTGCTCCTCAGCATGTGGAATCTTCCCAGACCGGAGACTGAACCCCAGTCTCCTGCATCTGCAGGCAGATTCTTGTCTGTTGTACCACCAGGGAAGTCCTCTATATGATGTTTGATCCTTCTCACTAATAGTTTCTACATGTCTATCCAGTGGTGAAAATATAAAAATATAATTAGGATATCAAGAAGAAAGTGATGTAAAATAAATAAAGGCAATGAAGCCAAGCATATGCTGTCATAAAGAAGCTGCTGCTGCTGCTGCTAAGCTGCTTCAGTCGTGTCTGACTCTGTGCGACCCCATAGACAGCAGCCCACCAGGCTCTGCCATCCCTGGGATTCTCCAGGCAAGAACACTGGAGTGGGTTGCCATTTCCTTCTTCAATGCATGCAAGTGAAAAGTGAAAGTGAAGTCACTGAGTCGTGTCCAACTGTCATCGACCTTGTGGACTTCAGCCCAGCAGGCTCCTCCCGTCTATGGGATTTTCCAGGCAAGAGTACTGGACTAGGGTGTCATTGCTTTCTCTGCATAAAGAAGCTAGTTTTATCAAATTCCAGGTAAACATGGCAGATCAAACCTCACCAAAACTGTCGTGTAAAATGTTTAAAAAGACACAGACACAAACTCATCGGGAAAAAGAGATGAGGGAGAAGAAACAACAGCAATAAAATTTCAGAAGCTAGAGAGCAGATGGAGTTAACAGGCCTGAAAAAACTGAATCTTATCTGGACAATGGACAGAGCTGAAAACCAATCCAATCTAAACTTCAGGATCCTCCAAAGACTTACAAATCAATAAAACCAGGGAGTAAAATAAGGAGGCGTGGTTAAAAGTCTGCTTACAACTTACCCAGAAATACAGACACCTCTAACCCCTATTCTTTACAGCTGGGCTACTCCTCTTACCCAGTCCTGGCAAAAACTGGAGCTTTATTCTCTAAAGACGAAAAGAGATGGTCTCTCAACCTGGGGGCAGTGTGGCATGGTGGCAAGCCGGGTGACAGAGATAACAAGAGAATAAACGTACACTGGATGCTGAGATTCTCAGCTCCATTCTTCTTCCCACCCTCAGCTTCCAAAATATGCTGGCCCAGCCCATCCTCACCTTCCAAACAGGACACTGGAAGTCTTCTCTGGACAATCTAATCTACCCAGGAGGAAAAGAACCAAGGATACTAACACCAGAAGTTCCTTCAAATGAAAAGTTGTTCAGTCAGATTACCCAGAGTGAAGCTCACAAATGACAACCCCACCCAGGAGTTCAGAACTTGGGAGTCTGAAACTCCCAGTCAAAATCTTAGAAAACCATCAAGAGTTACCAAATATTTAAAGAAAGCCTGTAACTCAAAAGATAGTGACCAAAATAAACAGAGATGTAAAGCAAACAAATCAAGGAAAAGAAAAGTTTAAAAGTGAATACATAAATTTCCTCTGAGCAATGAAAAACATGTTTATGTTTGTAATCATAAAATAAGAACAGGATGCTTTCTAGATAGTAAGTAACAGAACTCTCAGATACAAAAAAATACAATAACAAAAAGGAAAACTCAATAGAAAAATGGGATAATAAAGTTGAAGACCTCTCCAGAGAGTGAAAAATAATGGGATAAAAAAAGGAAAATGAACATGATCCTTGAAGAAAGTAAGACTAATCCCAACATACACATAAAGAACAGAAAATAGAAAGTTATCAAAGAAAAAATTTTCTAATCCCCAAAAGAGGATTTCTAAGGTTCCATATTAGAGGGAGCAGGCAAGCACCCAATAGAACAGATGAAAACTGGACTCACACTAAAGCATATTACCATGAAATTTCTGAAAACTGGATCCTAAGAGAAGATGCCCATAAGCTTCCTGAAGTCCCACAGAAAACATAGGGATCAGAAAGGTTTCAAAAGAGAACAAGGCAAACAACCATTCCATGGAAAAGTAAAAATTGTACACGAAAAGCAATCATCATATGTAGCTCAGTAGTGACTCCAACTTACAGGATCCTCACAGTGTAAACACTATGAAGTGATCTAATCAAAGTTCTGATGCAACTACAATGGGAGGAAGGAGGTCAGGGGGTGAAGGAGGGTGCATTTGAGTGAATGTCTTCTGTATGCTGCCTCTTCTCCAATACAAGTCTTTCTGTCGGTTTATTACAGACCATTTAAACCATTTCCATATCTGCACCCTGCTTGAGAATACCCTTGAAGACTGCTTTCAACCTGGTTCAAGTGCCACGATCTGGCAAAGATTCCTTAAAAGAATCTGAAACCTGGTTGTGCCTATGTCTCAGTTTTTGCTAAACAAGAGAATTATTTCCCTTCCTTTTCAATTTTTTTTCAGTGAGTTCCAAAAGAAAGAGGTAAATCCAAGGGCAGGCCATCTTCCACATACCTGAGATGCAAATAATCCCTCTTAATCAAGAATATACAATGTAAAAAAAAAGAATATACAGTATATTTTCATTATAGAAAATTTTGAAAACACAGAGAAGTAAAAAGGAAAAAACCCCCACAACTCCAAAACTCAGAAATACTATTAAAGGTGTTGCATACTTTTCAGCTTTTGCTTTGGAGATATATACTTTCACATTTATTTCTTGCTTTTTTATTAACATTAGACTATGAACATATCCACATTAGAAATTCTTTGTAAGTCTTTTTTCACAGATGTCTAATACTCTATGCTGTGGACTTATCAAATTTATTTCCCCTTATTATTAATTTTATTAAACTTCCAATTTTCCACCAGAATTACAAAAGAATTAAAACACATGTACATATACCTTTCTGTACATTTCCAGTTTCTTTTAGACAGATTATACATGTCATCAGATACTTTGCCGACAAATATAAGTCTCTGGATATTAATTTTTTTTTACATTTATTAAATTGGAGAATAATTTCTTTACAATGCTGTGCTGGTTGGATATAATTCTTTTCGAATAAGAAAGAAAAGTGTATTTCTTTTTAGGGATATTCTACCAGTCAGCAAGTAAAACAAGCATGCAACATTTAACTCTAAATATTTAAAAAATGCTGCTGAGTACTGAAAGCAAAGATACACTTACTCAGATACATGAAGAATATTCTCCTTCCCTTCTTCAACAGAAATGCTGACGTTGTCTTTCACATGTTCCACTGCCAACAAAGCTCCTAAAAATAATGAGATGAAAAGACTTCTCTCTTTATAAACAATGCAGTATTTAAAACCTGAATCATAAAGCAATAAGGATGAGTCAACAAAACAATGTTAAGTACTGTGAGGAGTAAATTTTTTCCCAGTAGTCTGCAGATGCAAAGTATGGCCTTCTGGTCTTAGAGAAGTTAACAAATCAGAAACCATTCCCTGGCATAATCCAACTGCTTTTGAAAATGCTCAGTGTCCAGCTGGGGACACTGAAATGAAATTTTCCCTCCCTCAGGAGAAAAGAATAAATTAGAATAGTACTTTGTATAAAAGCTATCCTTGAAAGCATTAGAGGTTACCATGTGGCAGGGACTGTGCTACCTGCCTTACCTTCATTAATACTTTAATCTTTGGAGTAACCTTAAGAGGTAGGCACCTTTATCTCTGTTTTATAGACAAAGAAACTGAGGTGTGGAGGGATTAAACAACTAGCTCAAAGCCCTTGAGTAAGTATGTAGCTGTCAGGCTTTGAATGCAGGTCTAACGCAGGCCAGAACTCAAATTTCAGTGTCATCTGTCACTCAGCATATCATAAAGTTTACTAAATATTCATTAATTCTTTGTCCTTAATTTAGCGAAGACAGACCACTAGCACCCAGATACTGGTTTCTAAATGCCACGGTCCACTGGGGACAGGGCTGTGCTAGAGAAGGTATAAAACAAACTTGGAAAATTTCACAGTGCTGGAAACCAAGAAGTACTCAAAGAATGATAAGAGATATGCCAAAAGGACCCACTGGCTGGCTCAGAGGGGCTCCCACTGGCAAACAGGGCCAATTTAACCACTAAAGTAAATAATCTAAGTTTTAGAGTATCCATAGCAAAGAATCCTACACAGCAGATTATTTTAATGATCTATTACAAGCAACAAGACAGATGAATCTCAAAAAATTATCCTATGCACAAAATAATTTGACATGACCCAACGTATATGAACTCTGGAGAAGGGAATGACACCCCACTCCAGTATTCTTGCCTGGAGAACCCCATGGACAGAGGCGCCTGGCGGGCTATAGGGTCACAAAGAGTCGGAGACAACTGAGGGAATAGCACACACACAATGTATATGAAGTTCTATGAGGAAATTTTCTGAAGGGAAATATTTTACTTCATAACTGTGGTGGTTACACATTATACATATTTGTCAATCAATTTATAACTTAAAACTGGTGAACTTTAGGCAGTTCACAAAAAAAAAAAGAACTCAATAAAACTAATTTTGAAAATAAAAATGCTTAATTGAAAATAATGCAAAGCTAGCCAACTGTACAAAGTTAATTTTGAGACAGCCAGGGGAAACTGAAAAAGAATTGAATGTTACATAATAAAAAGAAATTATTTTTTGAAAAAAGAAATTGATATGTGAAAAAAACTGAAAATGAAAACTAATATGGAGTATAACCTACTGAGTATATTTTCCTATATATTTTTTTTTTAATGAGAAAAAGATCTCACACACAAAAAATTCCAAGTAATATGTGAAGGAGGGGCAGAATGGAAGGTCACCATCTGGCATCATCTTACTAATATCAAGTTGGGCAGGAAGCACTAGTGGATGCTGAAACCAGTGGGTGAAGGTTTGATGCGGAGTGGAATGTTTACATGGTCCCAGAGCATCTCCCCACAAAAAAGCTTGTTAACTGCACAAGGGAAAACTCTACAGTGAGGAAAGCTGTCAGAAACCACCTTAAGTACTCAAGATTAGATCATCAGTAATGGGAAAAAACTCAGACACTAATCAATGGGTTGCACTGAAGAACGAATCATTTCTGCGCTACTTCTGCCAAAGACACAGAGCCTCAATCTAGTCATGAGAAGCCACGAGAAACAACCTTGACATTCTTCAAGTAAGTGTAATCTCCACGAAGGTCAAACCCATGAAAGCAAGACTAGAAAACCATTCCAGGTCGAAAGAAACTGGGCAGATGTGACAAGCAGGCACACTGCATGACCCTAAATTCTGATCCTTGAGCTATGAGGTAACACAGGAACAATCAGTGTAGGAATCTGAATGGATCTGCGCATTAGATGAGAGAATTGTATCGATGAGTATTTTCTGATTTTTATGGCCTTGTGAGGTCATATGCAGCTTTCTTACTTGAGAGAGATGTTCTTTGGTATATTCTGGGGTGTCAAAGCAGTGTTATCTGCAGTATGCTCTCCAAAGGCATTAGAGGATAAAAATGTTCCTTGTTCTAGTCTTGTACTTTTTTAAGTCTAAAATTATGTTAGCATTAAAAAAAAAAAGATGGCAAATGCATATAAAATAGAGAAGTTCTCACAATGCAATGTTTCTCTAAATGTTTCATTTAATGTTACTGATTAAAGACAAAATGTACTCGAATTAAACAACTAGGAACAATAAAATCAAAAACAAAAAAGAGAGGAAGAAAAGCGAATAGAACTATATATCCTATAATTGGTCTACAATTCATAAGGACAACAAAAATTTTTAAGAGCCTCCTTCCAGAATACTGAAGATATGGTTCTCAAATTCATAATTTACTAAGGAAACAGGTCTATCATCTTCATGGTGCTTTTCTAAGTGACTGAGTTAAAACTAGCTATTTATTAAAAATCTACAATGTGTCAGGAACTTGACCTACAGTTTTCATTGATTTTGGCCATCAATAGTATGTAGAAGATATTATTCCTTGTTTCTTAAACAAGGAAGCTGTGAAGATGCCAAACAATGAACTTGCCAAGGTTCCACAACTAGTAAATGGCAGGCAGGATGGACCCAGATCTCCAGGAACCAAACGTCTTTGCTCTTAACCATGAGGTCACATCGTCTACCACTTTTCAACTGCAGAATCAAACCCATTTCTTTTATTAGAATTTATTGATTTTTGTGTAAGGCTAGCCCATAATTACTGGAACCAATATGCTAAAACACCATTTTTAAAATATTTTAAACAGCATTCAATTGTGCTTTTTGTTCCAAAAGGCTCAAAACACCCTGTAACGAGAATGTACTAAGTAACGGCATCAGCCCGATGTGGCCAACTATATCTAGGCCTTTCAAGTGTTAGAAAAGTACTTGTGTGTCTATATTAAGAAATGCTTTAACAATAAGAGCTCAATAAACTGATCAAATTATTCTGTGTAATTTCTTAAAGCAATTAAAAAAAAAAACAGCTGAAAGTCTAAGCTATCTACCCACAGTAACCTTGGCCACGTTAAATAAGCAATTCCAAATCGAATTTAAGATGTATCAGGAAGATGACAAGTCCCACCTTTGCTCTGACATTAACTACATCCATCAGATGTGCAGTAAGCAACCCCATCAGGCGGCAGCGTACTTGGGTGTTCCAGCAATTACCCTGCCACCTTTAATTACTATAAGCGCAACCACGTTTAAAATTTTAAGTGCTTCTATGATCATCTTCCTCGTTTCCTTTGAACCCAGTGAAACGTGAAGAAAACTTGAGTCAAGGGAATTGACAAGCTTTTCTGAGAACGAAGGAAGGGAGGTAAATAAAGATAAGTGGAGTTGGAGGAAAGCGCTAAAAGAGAGGGAACGAAGTACTGAGATTTTAAGTTTTAAAAATGTTATGTCTACGTCCTGCTCTGGTATCCAGGGGACATCATTCCTAAAAGGGAGAGAAGAGTAAGCTAGGAGTCATCTTTCTGAGGGAGACGGTCCGAAGCTGAGCCCCATGTCGCCCTGCCCGGGCTCACACCGCGCCCACCTCCACGCCCAGAAAGGTCTTCAGGAGCAAAGCCACCCACCAGGGACCGAGGGCGAGGGGCGCAGAGCCCACCGCGTGTACATTTCCGAGGAGACAGGCAGGCCTAACCTCCCAGACCAGGTCCGCCACTGCGCCAAGCCCGGGCGCGGCGACCTTCCCCGCCCCGCTCCCTCCCCCGGCTGATGCAACCCACACAGGTCTGCGGCCGCGGCCCCTTACCTAGCGGAGGGTCTCCTGAATTCACAGTCAGACAGAGCGTCGCCATCTGCACCGGTCCGCCGGTCTACCTGTCAGCGCGCCTGCCCGGCCGCCTGAAACACAACCGACTGGCCCAAAGCGAGAAGCTGCAACGTGGTGCGCGCCGGCTGGACGCTGCCGCAACCCTCGCCCCTCCCCCGCGCCGCGGCCGGCGTCTTGCCGCACAGCGCAATGCGTCATCACCGCGCGCCCCTCCCTCCGGCAGTGGGCGCTGGAGGCCTTCTAGGGTCAGGAGGGCCAACGTAGCCAACGTGCTCCAAGCCGGTGACCGAGGAGAGACACTGAAGCGGAAGACGTTTTACGACACTTCGTAAAGTGAAAGTGAAGTCGCTCTGTCGTGTTTGACTCTTTGCTACCCTGTGGACTGTAGACCGCCAGGCTCCCCCGGTCCATGGGGTTTTCCAGGCAAGAATACTGGAGCGGATTGCCATTTTCTTCTCCAGGGGATCTTCCTGACCTAGGGATCGAACTCAGGTCTCTCGCACTGCGGGCAGACTCTCTACCGTCTGAGTCACCAGGGAATCTCAAAGTGAGAAAAGTAAGTGGTGAGATGGTTTCTGCAGTGTGATGAGTGTTTACCAGAAGCCAGAATTGAAACAAACCGGCTCGTATAGTTGAGGCAGGAGGTAGCTGCGCTCCCCCGTGCCCCACCCCGAGACACTCCAAGATATCAATAGCAGAATGATTGAGAGAGGAGATTGGGCCCTAATCAGATAAAAGCCTAAAAACTACGCATTTATCATGCTCAAAATCGGGGAGACCTTCCCCTATAGCCCCTTGGAGGTTAGAAGGGGAGTGATGTCAAGCTACCCATAGGCCTCTTCACTGGAATCCATCTTGGCTGAGAGATGCACTTGCACACGTGGGAGGATTCTGAGTTAAACCGAACACAGGCTCAGGACTAGACAAATGGAAATGATTAGCCAAAGAAACCTGGAAGAAATGCCCCACATGAATGCTTCAAACTACCAAGCGGGTGCAACTCTCTGAGTCCACCCGTGTATCCACTCGTACTGTATGCTTTTCCTGCTATAAACGTGTTCTTTGTTTCATTACTTTCTGTCTTCATGGGAATTCATTTCTGCAGAGCTGAAGGGCCAGGGCCTTGTCACTGATCATTGATCTAGTGGCTAGGATTCAGTACTCTCACCGTGGAGACCCGACCTCAATCTCTGGCGGGGAAACGAAGCCCCACTTCAAGACACCCAAGATCACATTTGGTGCTGAAACCCAGGAATTCAAGATAAACCTTGGGCTTCACCCAGCTGTGGCTTCAGGCCACTGACTTTCGCTCCTGCTTGCTTTTTCTCACTCTCCATTTCACTTTCAAGACCCGCAGGGCATAATTTTTGTCTGCTCAACATTGAGGATGGCAAAGGGTTCCCCCAGGCCGTGCAGATTCAAATAACACTTGGGTGACAGTTGACTCTGTCCTTTGGAACATGGTGGAAACGTGATTTCCAGTCGTGCAGGAGCTCAAGGGGTCTTACCCACTCTCCCTCTGTCGTTGTCCAGTATGGAACCTTCCACCAAGCTTTTCCTTCCCACCTTACTTGCACAACAGGGTCTCTTTCTCAATTCATATCTCCGCAACCTTTTAGGGAAGGATTTCCTGGATATTATTCCTAAACTGCGTCCCCGCCACTGCCAAACCCAATGCTGCCTGTGTGAAAACAAGTCGTCAGCCGAAGCCCAGTTCTTTTACACCTGCCAGGACGAAAGGGCAAAGGATTTTGGGTTTTTCTGCTGTCTAGTGTCTCACCTCACTCAATGCCTAGAAATTTACTGTGAGAATTTCTCTGTCTCCCGGCCCTTGAGCCTTCCACCCCATGCCATCTTCCATAGTGCCCAACTCCAGTTTCTTCAAGGGTTCTATTTTGCAACTGATGGACCCCCTTTCACTCCAGGCCTTGGCAGCATACACACTGCTACAGACAGCTTATCAGGCTGGCTGCTACCCAGAAGCCCGAATTATAAACTTTGTAGATGCTCAGTCACGAGGAATACACCTCAGCGTAGGAAGACTTATGATAGGACATAAGCTGTATAGACAAAGGATCCCTCCTAAGGAAAGTCCTAGCAGCTGGTCAGCAGTGGTTCAAATGTCCTCTCCTGGCCACCTGGGGAAGACACCTTCTAAAGGTACTCAGGGAAACCAGAGGTGTCAGAAATCTATGGGATGGTAGAGGTTTGGAAACTCCATCAGGTTAGGAAGGAATTTGGGGGGCACCCTGAATCCCTTCAGGTCAAAGTCTCTTAGCAAATGTTTCTGGAACAACAGATTCCATTTCCTGAAGCTTTCTCGGTTGCAGGTTAACAGAAAGGCTAGGAAAGGGAAAACTTAAGTTCTACTGTAACAGTCCCTGGCCTTCATATAAGTTGGGGAATGGAGAAAAACAACCTGAAGACGGGTCTCTATAATGCCATTCTGCAATTGCATATTTATTGCCACTGGATGGGAAAGTGGACTGAGGGCCCCTCTAGTCAGGCTTTCATGGTCCATTACCAAAATTCCACCCTATGTGGCTCTTGTAATTCAAAACCGGGGGAACCAGAAAAAAAAAAAAAAAAACACCCACATCATTTTAGATGTTCCCCTGCAAAGCTCTCCCATCTCTGAGGGGCATACCTAGCTCCCCTTGCTCCTGACAGTATCCCTACTTTTCCAGATCCATCTGACTGAACCCAAACTCTACCTCCCCATGTCCCTTCATCCCCTCAGTTACCCCAGGAAAGAGAGACTAGTCCCTCTGTCCTCTCACCGGTGGAGCTTCCTATCACCCAGGATCAGGGAAGGTACACCCTCTTAGGGAAGTAGCAAATGGTGAAGGGACAGTCAGAGTACCCTTTTATAATCTGTTTAGACCAAAGCAAACAAATGATTTTCTGAAGACCCAAGTAGGATTTCATGAAGAGTTTCAGGCTCTAATTCTGGTTATGGCTTAACTTGGTAGGATGTCCAAGGAGTCCTGTCGGGTTGGCCAAAATGCCCACTGGGGTTTTTCCATAAGGTATTATGGAAAAACCTGAGTGAACATTTTGGCCAACCTAATACTTACTGTACTTCTGAGGAAAAACAGAATTTGGACAGCAGCCCAGAGGCTTGCTGACTAACTTGCCAGAGACCAACCTGAATACACTCTGGGGGAGATGCAGTCCCAAACATAATTCCTCAGAATTATACTTCTTGGACAGGGACAGACACCAGGAAGTTCATGATCTAATATGTATTAGAAGAGATGATAAAGTGTATCAAAATGTCATTTAACTGTGAGAAGGTTAAAGGAGTGACCCAGGAGAAAAAAAATCCAGCTCCCTCTATCACAGGCAGGCTTTTAGGAAGTATACCAACATAGATCCCGTCACTTCCAAAGGCAGTCCCTGCTGGAGCAACACTTTTTATCAGCCAGCCCTCCCCTGATACTATTAATATGTGGAAACTTCAAAAGTTAGAATTTGGCCCACAGACTTCCATGCCTCAACCCCTGGATGTGGCCCTTGGAGTATTTAATAATCAAGACCAAGCTCCAGAGGGAAAGCTGAAGAAAAGACACTCCAGGGCTCATGCACAACTGATAGCCATTGCTGTCGGCCATGTCTTGTGACCTCAGGACAACCCAAGGGGGCCAAAAAAGTCCGACTGTCCACCTGGAGGTAAGACCAACAAGGAGGAATGCTACAAATGCAAGTCAACTGGCCACTGGGCCCGAGATTGCCAGAAAGAACCCCGCTTCCCTCCCCCAGGCCATGCCTAGCCTACAAACAAGCAGGTCATTGGAAGAGGAACCGCCTTCAGTCCCAAAGAGGGAGAGGGGCTCCCACTCCTAAAGTGGCCATGCTGGATGACTGAGGTGGTCCAGAGATTCTAGCTTCTGATGGTTCCCCCTAACAAGAGGTCTATCTCTATCAAGGAGCCCCGGGTAGTCCTTGACATGGCAGGTAAGAAAATCAATTTCTTACTTGACATGGGAGCCACTTACTCTGTCTTAATTTCTCACATTGGACCTCCCTTTTCCAAAAGCTGTACTATAACTGGTGTCAATAAAAAGCCTCACAGCCATTATTTTACTGGACCTCTCACTTGACAATGTGAGCAGCAGTTGATTTCATGTTCCTCTTTAGTTGTGCCTGAGCGTCCCACCCCACTACTGGAAAGAGATCTTCTGAGCTCTATCAGGGCCATACTTCAGTTAGAAGGCTGCAACACTTTCCCTTGGCTCTGATTAAGACAGACCAGCCAGAAGAGCAAGGTCCTATTCCCAGACATATTGTACAAAAAGTGGGTCCTGCAGTGTGGGACAAAGAAATCCCTAGAATGGCCATACATGTCCAACCTGTAAGAATTCACCTTAGGCCTGAAGCTGCTTATCCTAATAAGAGAAAAGTTAGAAGGAAAAGGATCCGCATTAAAGGAACAGATACCAGGACAAACATGGATGGAAGGTGTTGGGTATATGGTTGCAGAACATTTCTGCAACAATAGATTTGGATGGCTAGCTCTTAAAACCTTAAACTTGTTAGTCCATTGTACCCCACCAGGATACGTATGCCAGGTAGATAAGAAACCATGGGCCACTAATTGCCTGCACAGTAACTCCATGTCCACACAGTATATGCTGGCAACTTTGGTTACTCCTTTCTCAGTTCACTCCTTAAATGAATTTAAGTTTATTAAACCCATTTACTCAATTAACTCTAGGTTTACCTGGTAGCATCTTAGATAGAGATGCCTATTTCTTTGGGTACACCTTGTTACCATGGTAGGGGGTAGCCATCCATCAACATGTCCTTCAAAACTTATCTGTTATTCTTACCACCATAGCTAACAATACCACTAACTCTCTTACTAATCTACAGAAGTCTGTAGATTCACTGGCCAAAGTGGTATTTGACAACCGTCTGGCCATGGTTTATCTGTTGGCAAAACAAGGAGGGGTATGGCAATTGCCAACATTTCTTGTTGCACATACATGAACACCTCTTCCCAGGTTTAGACTGACATTGAGAAAACGTACCAGCAGGCCACCTGGCTTCAACAGTTAACCACCAATCCTCACTATTCAGTGTGGTTGGGGAATTTGAAAGCTGGTTCTCTAACTTGTTCTCCTTAAACTATTAAAGACTTTCTGATTGGATGTTTCCATTTTCTTATAACCTTCTTCATGGTTTCAGCCATACTGATTTATGTTAAACGTTTAGTATTTCTCTATTCTTAAGAAGGCAGGCGTCAGTCTGTTGGTCCCAGGCCTGCTTCCTGGACTGAAACGTCTTAGTTGCAGATTTGCAACAGTAGATAAGACAGCAGGGCACCAGGAAAACTATAAATCAGTATGGCCCATATGCTGACCTTATTCCTAACCCTGCTTGAGCCTCTGATTTTAGCGGTCTTACTGATCGTTAGCCCCTGCTTCTCTAATTATTAGTTTGTTTTCTCTAGGGCATCACAGGACAATGGTGATGCAGGGACTCCAGCCACTTCCCAAGGCAGATCCTGCCAAAATAACAACAGAGGCCACCTTGAGTTCCCTTTAATGAGACAGGGTGAGAGCTCTGTGACCCCAGCTAGGTAGGGTCTACAAGCCCCTTGCCAGCCTGAAGAAGCTACAGAAGACAGACCTTCGCCCTTCATCTTCCCAATAAAGTTTTCTTGGGGTGTACATCTCTCAGGGAGGATTTGAGGCAGGAGATAGATGGGCCCCCCACCAGGGTAAACAGTTGGAGTTCGTTCCCTATGGACAGAAACTCCAAAATATCGATAGCAGTTCAATCAAGAGAGGAGGCTGGGCTCTGCTCAGATAAAAGATAAGAGACTATACATTTCTTATTCTTGAAGTCAAGGAGACTCCTGATTGGGAAGCTTGGAGGTCAAAATGGGAGTGATGTCAAGCTACCCATAGGCCTCTTTGCTGGAAGAGACTGAGAGATCGATTTTGGCTGAGAGATACACATGCACAGATGGGAGGATCTCGAGATAAAGCAAATATGGACTCAGAACCAGGTAAAGCAAGATGATTGGCCAAAGGAAGCCTGGAAGAAATGCCCCACATAAGTGATTTAAACTGCCACGAGGGTGCGACTGTCTGAGTCCACCTGTGTGTCTCTCCATATGTACTGTTCTCTTTTCCTCCTAATAAACACTTTTTTCCCCCTACTTTCTGTCTTTGTGAGAATTCATTTCTGCAGAGCTGAAGGGCCAGGGCCTGACCACTGGTCTAGTGGCTAGGATTCGGTAGCTCTCACTGCAGGATCCAACCTCAGTCTCTAGCTGGGAACCAGAAACTCTGCTTCAGGCTGCAGCAGCCGAGGCCGCCTGAGATTATACTGTCCGGGGCACTGTATATAAACACCAAAAAAGTCCTGGAAGCATGTACACCAGCAGCCATGGTTACACGGAAGATGCGGGAGGGTTTTCGTGATGTTTCCTGAGGGTTTTCAAAAGAATGTATTTTCAAGAATTACTTTCGAACTTGAAAAATGAAGGGTTTATTTATGAAAAAGCATTGCTTAAAGGCATTGCCCCAGTTTGTCCTGGCTCTGTTTGCCTGGGCTGTGCAAGCATGCCTTCCAGAGGTCGTCTGTCCTCTTAAACTTTGTGACGTGTGTGCTGGCAAGTACCCCGCAAGCATACTCCAGGGGCTGGTATTATAGCTCAAGGGGCCAAGAACTGATTACAAAAATACATCTCTGCCTCCTAAAGACATTCTGTTTTCACTAAGGAGTGCTGCTTACATTAAATATGAGCCTTGAGTGCTTACTATAGCTCTAGAGGCATTGTCTGTGCCTGTTCCAACCCATCACCAGATGGCTACATCTTACTTGTGGCCAGCCTCCAGAAGCTAAGACACCTGCAACAGAACAGGACTGTTTCCCTCACCCTACCTTCCTATTAGACTCTGTGAGGATGAGATCCCTAATCTCATTTTATCAAGCTCTCCAGGTGATTATATGCATACTACACTCTGCCTTTCTGCCTCTCTTTGTTGAATTGATTTCTTTTCGGCACACTATTCTAGCTCTCTATGTTCTTGTTTGCTTTGTTAGACATCCTTGGATTCCCCACAGTGCCTGGCACATACTGGGGGTCCCTCCCACTCTATCATAATTGGTATGGGAAAGAGGATGCAAAATCATTGATTGCCCAGGGAGTGGGAGTGATACAAAATTTTCTTGGAAAAATATAATTACAAATTGGGAAACAAGGAAAATAAACTTACGTCTATTATCTTACAAAATTTAGGTGTTCTTGCAACTATGTGTTAATTCTTCTTCTTAGAACAAAGAATATATTAAATATTGAATGTTTATTCTTACTGTTTGGCTTTTCTGAGCAAAGAGGATGAGGCGAGATCTCTGGGCCTGGAGCTAAAGAGCTGTCCTTGTGGAAAGCACTGCCTAGAAAGGACTTAAGGACAAAACCTTGCATATGTTTGCCTATTAAAATTCACCAACAAACTAGAATTGGTTTTATTTATTCCATTTGGGGGTAAGTGCAGAAATGTGAGCTTGCTTCATGACCAACTAGTTTGAGTGCTATCAGGAAACCAGATCTATGAGAGACTTGCAAAATGGAAAACAAGGTCACCTGGGATCTCAACCAAGTTTAAAACATACTTATTTAAAGTAATGCTCAAAATTCCCCAAGCCAGGCTTCAGCAATACGTGAACCGTGAACTTTCAGACGTTCAAGCTGGTTTTAGAAAAGGCAGAGGAACCAGAGATCAAACTGCCAACATCCGCTGGATCATGGAAAAAGCAAGAGAGTTCCAGAAAAACATCTATTTCGGCTTTATTGACTATCCCAAAGCCTTTGACTCTGTGGATCACAATAAACTGTGGAAAATTCTGAAAGAGATGGGAATACCAGACCACCTGACCTGCCTCTTGAGAAACCTATATGTAGGTCAGAAAGCAACAGTTAGAACTGGATATGGAACAACAGACTGGTTCCAAATAGGAAAAGGAGTATGTCAAGGCTGTATATTTTCACCCTGCTTGTTGAACTTATATGCATAGTACATAGTGAGAAACGCTGGGCTGGAGGAAGCACAAGTTGGAATCAAGATTGTCGGAAGAAATATCAATAACCTCAGATATGCAGATGACACCACCCTTATAGCAGAAAGTGAAGAGGAACTAAAAAGCCTCTTGATGAAAATGAAAGTGGAGAGTGAAAAAGTTGGCTTAAAGCTCAACATTCAGAAAACAAAGATCATGGCATCTGGTCCCATTATTTCGTGGGAAATAGATGAGGAAACAGTGTCAGACTTTGTTTTTGGGGGCTCCAAAATCACTGCAGATGATGACTGCAGCCATGAAATTAAAAGACACTTATTCCTTGGAAGGAAAGTTATGACCAACCTAGAGAACGTATTTAAAAGCAGAGACATTAATTTGCCAACAAAGATCCGTCTAGTCAAGGCTATGGTTTTTCCTGTAGTCATGTATGGATGTGAGAGTTGGACTGTGAAGAAAGCTGAGCGCCGAAGAATTGATGCTTTTGAACTGTAGTGTTGGAGAAGACTCTTGAGAGTCCCTTGGACTGCAAGGACATCCAACCAGTCCATTCTGAATATCAGCCCTGGGATTTCTTTGAAAGGAATGATGCTAAAGCTGAAACTCCTATACTTTGGCCACCTCATGCAAAGAGTTGACTCATTGGAAAAGAGTCTGATGCTGGGAGGGATTGGGAGCAGGAGGAGAAGGGGACAACAGAGGATGAGATGGCGGATGGCATCACTGACTCGATGGACGTGAGTCTGAGTGAACTCCAGGAGTTGGTGATGGAAACGGAGGCCTGCTGCTGCTGCTAAATCACTTCAGTCGTGTCTGACTCTGTGTGACCCCATAGACAACAGCCCACCAGGCCTGGCGTGCTGCAACTCTTGGGGTCGCAAAGAGTCAGACACGACTGAGTGACGGAACTGAACTGTTTACTTATATTACCTCAACTTGTTCTGAGGAGTAAATTCTTCAATTGCTCATTGAGAAACATGATAAAAACATCATTTTAATTGAGGAAAACAGACAATAAGAATGTAAAAGGTGACACCAAGAGAGAAGCTACGTGTGTATTCAGTTGCTAAGTCATGTCTGACTGCAGCCCCATGGACTGTATCCCACCGGGCTCCTCAGTCCATGGAATTTTCCAGGAAAGAATACCAGAGTCGGTTGCCTTGCTCTCCTCCAGGGGGGCCTTCCCAAACCCAGGGATCGAACCTGAGCCTCTTATGTGGCCTGCATTGGCAGGCGGGTTCTTTAGCACTGGTGCCACCTGGGATGAGTTAAAAAGTTAGAATCAAAGCCAAGTGGAAAAATATTTACTGTATGATGAAGAAAGCATAGCTGTGCTGCTGCTGCTGCTGCTGCTAAGTCGCTTCAGTCGTGTCCAACTCTGTGCAACCCCATAGACAGCAGCCCACTAGGCTCCCCCGTCCCTGGGACTCTCCAGGGAAGAACACTGGAGTGGGTTGCCATTTCCTCCTCCAATGCATGAAAGTGAAAAGTGAAAGTGAAGTCGTTCAGTTGTGTCCTACTTTCAGCGACCCCATGGACTGCAGCCCACCAGGCTCCTTCGTCCTGGGATTTTCCAGGCAAGAGTACTGGAGTGGGGTGCCATCACTCTGCTAATAGACCAGAATTAAATACAGAAACACTCTCAAACTGTCTTATAGAGAGGGGACTATAAAATGTTTCAACACATACTACAGAAACTTTGATACATTGTCTGTTTAACATTTTTTTAAGTTTGAAATGAATGAATGAGTGGATAAATGTGTGTAAAGCAATCTATAATACACTATGCTTGTTCAGTAACCCACCTAATAACAGACGTGAAGACTTACAAACTAAAAACAGGAGTTAAATGTAAACTGCATATATGGTTTTGTAAGAACTGGAAGAGGAATAATTTAAAATAGTTCCTAATACCTAACAGGATTCTTGATGCTTTATTTAGAAGCCGGTTCTTTATAATTAAATTTATGTAACTTATTGGTCTCCTTATTTTAATATGTAATTTATTTTCAATAGAAAAAAAGAGAAATTCAAAGTACGTTTTTCTGTTTATCTCTTGCTATTAACAAACTACCATATTTAGTGGCTTAAAGCAATACCACTGTTTTGTTATATCGCCTATTGTTGTGGGTTAGGAATTTGGGTAGGGTCATTTGGTGCTATTTAACTGGAGATTGTTTGCAGGTGTGCCAAGTTGCTTCAGTCGTGTCTGACTCTACAACCCTATGGACTGTGGCCCGCCAGGCCCCTCTGTACATGGGATTCTCCAGGCAAAAATACTGGAGTGGGTTGCCACGCCCTCCTCCAGGGGATCTTTCTGACCCAGGGATGGAACCCATGTCTCTTAGGTCTCTTACATTGGTAGACAGGGTCTTTACCTCTAGCGCCATCTGTGAAATTACAATATGAACTCTTACTTGGTGCTTGGAATGGGAAGTCTGGAAGTCTAAGCTCTGCTTCCTCTCCACATTTTCTCAGATCCTTTCCATGCTATACCTCAGGCAGGGCAGTAAGACTGTATAAGTAGTGGCTAGCTGCCCCAGGAGTAGAGATTCAAAAAGACCAAGATGGGACCTTTTTGTTAGCTCAATGGAAAAGAATCCACCTGCCAGTGCAGGGGACATGGGTTTGCCCCCTGATGCAGGAAGATTCCACAACTAAGCCCACGTGCCACAACTATTCAGCCTGTGCTCTAGAGCCTGGCAGCCACAACTACTGAAGCCCATGTCCCTGGAGCCCATGCTCTGCAATAAGAGAACTCACCCCAGTGAGAAGCCCATGCTTGCCCAGCTAGAGAAAAGACTTTCAGCAAGGAGGACCCAGCACAGCCAAAAGTAAGAATAAATAATTTTTTTAAAAATGACCAAGGTGAAGACTGCAAGTCTTCTGATCTATCTTCGGGAGTCACACAGCATCACTTCTGTGGCACTAGACTGGTGACCGATGAGTCACAGGGCCCTCACAGATTCAAAAGAGGGGGTTGCCTATACAAAAAGCATGACCGCCAGGAGCTGTGGTTCACAGGGGACTGCAGTGGGTGGACTTGTGTCCCCTGGAAAGGATATGTCCAAGTTGCCAGTACCTATAAATGTGACTATTTGAAAACAGCCTTTTCATGTGCAAGAAAGTTAAGAATCTCATGATGACATCATCCTAGAAAGGAGAAGATGACTCATGGGGGGTAAGACAGATGCAGACATCAGGATGATGCAGCTACAAGCTAACGGGTGCCAAGGATTACTGGAAATGTCCAGGAGTGAGAGAGAGGTATGGAATGGTCTCCTCCAGAACTTCAAAGGAACCAACTCTGCCAACACCGTGATTTTTGACTTCTGACCTCCAGAACTGTGAGAGAATAAATTTCAGTTGCTTTAAGCCACGTGGTGTGTGGTTGTGTCTGACAGCAGTTCTAGGAAATTAATAAATGGGCAATCTTTGGAGAGTAGCTGTTACAAAGTGTAAACTACAAAGTGGTACTTGCCATGGGCACTTGCCATCTACCTCTACAGGGATTAAATTATGTGCAGCTACTGACCTTCAACATCCCCTGGTAGGAGTTCAGGGTGGAGAGCATAAACGAGGCATTTTGTGCTCTGGGAAAAGCAGGCAGGAGAGGTCTTCAGATAGTTAGGGATTTTCAGAAGCCGATTCTACGAACCCAATTCTTGTATCTCATCTCTAGAAAAACACTAATATCCGTCCTGGTGATGACTGTTCCTTATAACTAGCAGTAACCTTCTACAAAAGATGGGTGCTCGACTACATGTACTGTTCCTTCACCAGAATCACATGTACACTGACCTTCCCTCCTGCCTCTTTCGAGCAGTTTCTCAAAGCTATCTGAGGTGCTGTCTTCTGGGCTGCAGTCTCCATTTTGCCCCAGATAAAACTTCACTCGCAACTCTCACATTGTACGTTGTTTTAAGTCAACAAAAGTTTTAAAATTCTTCACCGTCTTACTGATTTTAAAAATCATGCACATAATTGCGTTGCAGAGTATTGCAGCAAAAATAAGAGGTGAAACTTTTCTTAAATGAAAATGAGACTTTGATTTTCTGATACACAAAGAAAGTAAGGAAACCATGAACAGGCTGGGGAAACAAAATGAACAGGCCTGAAAGAGTTAAGTAATCCTGGCTATTCTTTAGCTGTTGCTGCTGACAAACACTTGTGGCTGGATTCACCCTTCACAAGGCTAAACGAAGCTGATTACTTTCTGACTCCATATGAATTGTACTCTGCACCTGACTTTCTTCTCCCCCTACACTCTGGGAGCATTCTGCAATTTCAGAAAGAAAGTCAGGTCTGATAACTTGTGACACCAGACCCAATTACTGACTTGCCTGATGCCTGCTGTGGCCATTTTTGAAACTTTGCAAAAGAAAAAAAAATGCAAGACTTTCATTGACATACAAAACATGCCTCTGTTCCCCAGAGAACAGTTCTTGAGGCACTTGTCTGCTGTGTATTCCCCCCTGCCAGGCAAAGATAGAATCCAGTTTTCTCATTCCTCCAAAATTCTGTCTCCATATTTCTTTTCAGCATTAGTGCACCGAGAGTCAAGATTTTTGGCATCAATAGCAGTTCTCTCCTCTTAGCTGTGCCTCTTATAGAAGGCAGTGCAGAGAAAACCATAATTATAAAAGTTGTCTACAAAAGTTGTTACTTATATGTGCCAGATTTAGCAGATACTAAAAAAGAAAATGGTGATTAGGGATAACATATTTTTCTTCACAACTGCTGTGAAAGTGCTACTAGAAAGCTTATGTGGACTGTGAAAATATCCTTAGTGAATACACATTGTTTTCAAGTTTAAAAGGAATATTTTATTTTAAAATACTTATAGGTAAAAATTCTGCAGTTCAATAATTCATGGAAAAGTTTGATGTGAAGACAATATAGATTAAAAAATTACAAGTATAATAGGTCTTCAGTTTGAAAATGCTAGCATATGACTCAGTGAAGCAAATGCCCAATTTGCATTTGATCTGTTTCATAAGTTCAAAAAGTCAAAAGAGGACAATGTCTTCTTTTCACCATCAGTATCTCATCAGCCTGAGGCCAGCTCTGTGTAGAGGCTTCAGAAAACACTGCATTCAAAATGAAGTACTTTAATGAACACAAGACTTAGAGCTACAATAGATCATGCCAAAAAGCCAGGAAATGTGCATCTCCATTTTCAAAAGCCTCTGACTCAATTAAAGAAACCCACAAATTAAAGAAACCCAGTTCAAGTTGAACTGAACATCACCAACAGGCTCTGTGGAGAAATTATGTATCAATTTCTTCAGGAGTACTTGGATACTGTTACGAAATTTTACCTAGTCAGCATGGAATTGCTGTTGCAAATACTGTAGAAGAAAGTAATAAGATTAATTCCTGGGTGGAAAACAAACAAATGAAAAAATATCAAGGATCCATTTTCTAAGGCTTCACTCTACCATCCTGGCTCTGGTGGGACATACTCTATTTCAAAGGGCAGTGCAACCAGGGCCTTGATAAAGAAAACACTAAAGGGGAGAATCTTAGCTGAACAAGGATGTGTGCAAATCCATGCAGAGGATGAAACAAAGCAAGTTCTTTAATTTCACCTTCCTAAAGGATGTGCAAGCCAAGATCCCGGAAATACCATACAAAGCAAGCATCATTTTGCTGATCCAAGCTTCATTGATCGTGCTGAGCCAAGAGTGACTTTGCTGTTGCCAAATGGAGTAAATTGTCTGCAGAAGCTTGAGGATAAACTCACCACTGAGAATGTAATAGCCTGGGCCAGCTCACAGAATATGGACAAGAATATGGATTTGTACTTAACCTCAGTTGAAACTGGAAAAGAACTGGGGCCTCAGGGCCTTTCTGGGAGACTTGGGGATGGTGGACCCCTTCAGTCAGTAGGACACCAACTCCTCAGGCACCATAGTATCTAAAATCCTGCACGAATTCTGTCTGGAGGTGACTGAGAAGGACATAAAGGCTGCAGCTACCACTGGCGTGGAAACTGTTCCAGCATCATTACCAATTTATGAAAATTACTATTGTGATCACCCTTTCTCTTTATCGAGCATTAATAAAACCAGCAGCATCATGTTCTTTGGCAGATGCTTCTTCCCTTTGGATGCCGTACTTTTGGGAAAAGTTCACAAAATGGTTCCAGTAAATTGATTGCTAGAAATGATGGGTTCTCTTTGCTTCATTTCCCTTTCCAATATCATAGTCATCACTAAGAATTTAATAGTCGAAGTAGAATGTCCATCAATCTCTCTCCACACACATGAGAAATCCACTTTTTTCCCCATTAAAATTCCCTTTGGACAAAATCTTTAAGATAAGGTAAAGGAGTATTTCAATACTATTATCTTCTAACTTGAAATATCTGTACCTTCTAGTAATCACTCTCATTTCACTTCAACCCTTACATTTTTTTTTAAAGAGCTTTTATTTGTTTTTTGGCAGTGCTATTTGGCTTGCTGAATTTTAGTTTCCTGACCAGGGATTGAATCCAGGCCCTCCACAGTACACAGTATTCTAACTAACTGGGGTCCTAACCAACTGGACTGCCAGGGAATTCCCACACCCCCGCCCCCCACCAAAAAAGCTTTTTCTTTTTTTTTGCTTTTAATGACGTGGCCCCTGCCTGCCTCACCAACCTCACTTTTAACACTCTTCCTTTCATTTACCTTACTTCAGTTTACTCTGGCTTTCTTTACGTTTTTGTTTTTTTTTCTTTCTCTCCCAGAGACAATTATTCGCATTAGTAAACTCAGCTCTCGATATTGTTAACCTCTTTCCATCCAGTTTTCAGCTCAGACATCACTCCTCAGAGAAGACATCCCCACTCTATCTACAGGGCATCTTCTTCCTGGCCCCCCTCCCGGCCCCAGCTGCTTCCCAGCTCTTCTTCCTCCTTGATTTCCTGTTTAGCCATTTTCCACAATCTAAAATAACTCCATTTCCTTCTTATCTGTGTCAGACTATATATAATATTATCTCTGTCATTGCTTTGCAAGACCGTGGCTCAACAAACAGACTTACATCCACTGTTGAAACGTTCAATACCGAGCGCCATGCCTAAAAAATAGCAGGTGCTCAAATCTGCTGCCTGCATTTGGAAGAGCAAAGTCTTAACCACTGGACCACTAGGGAAGTCTCTCAAAAAATATTTGTTGACTTAAACAGATGATGGAATAAATAGAGGCCAAGGTGAGAGAAAACATAGGGGAACTTTAAATGGTTGAGCATGGCTGCAGAGTTAAGTTGGAAATCAGAGGTGAACCCAGAGAAGAAAGAAGCTGTCATATCAAGAGGCTCATATGTCAGGATTTCCCTGGTGGCCCCGTGGTTAAGATTCCACGCTTCCAATGCAGCAGGTGCCTGGTTTGATCCCGGTCAGGAAACTAAGATCCCACATGCTGCATGCCAAAAAAGGGGAGTTCATGTCATTATAACTAACTTTATAAATTAACATTATAAATCCAGCATTTTATCCTAAAGGCAGTAGCAAGCAATACAAGATTTCTGAGGAAGTGAGTGGTATTAATGGATTTTATTTTTTAAAAGTCAACCTGGGGCTAGTGATAGATGGGTTGGAGAGGAATGACAGTGTAGAAAGGAAGACTAGACAGGAAGACACTGAAGTGATTAAGGGAAGAAATAAAGGGGTATGCGTGTGTAAGTTAATATAGAAGCAATGGCGTGAAGAGAGGATGCAGACTTCCAAATATGCCACCTGAATAACTCAAGTTTTTATATAGGAGCCTATAGAAAATTTGTTCAGAGTTATTCTCACATTGCATTTAGATTTTTTAAAATTAGGTTTAGTTCACTGTTTTTAGACAGAGAACTCTATTCTTAGAAAGAGGCAATTGCTAAACATGGCCAGTTATCAGGATCAACTTGGGCATTTGTAAAATAAAGAGGAGTAGGCAAGAATCTGCCTGTAGTGCGGGAGACCTGAGTTCGATCCCCGGGTTGTGAAGATCCCCTGGAGAGAGGCATGGCAACCCACTCCAATACCCTTGCCTGGAGAATCCCAGGGATGGGGAGCCTGGTGGGCTGCTGTCTATGGGGTCGCAAAGAGTCAGTCATGACTGACGCAACTTAGCAGCAGCAGCAGCAGCAGTACACACCGGCAAGAATTAAGAGTTTTTATACATGAAAATTCAGAGACACCTGTGAAACATCAAAGTAGGATTTTGGGTATAGAAATCCAGAGTTTGATTATTCTAAACTAGATACAGATATTGGAATTCTAGGTAAAAGACCCATCAGTGAAGTCGTTATTTGTGGATTAGACCACCTAGCGAGAACCTAGGACAGAATCATGGTGAATACTGACAATCATGGAAAGGGAGACAAAGAGAAACCAAGAAAGGAGATTGAGTAGGAGTGGCCAGTAGGGAGGAGGAAAGCAGGACAGTGAGAAGAGTCCGTTGTAAGGGGCAGGGGCCAGTGGTGTCAAAGCCACTAAGACTTCTTCCTGCTGGACGGTGGGTGTCCTGGGAAACAGCACCCCATCATCTTCTCTAGTGAGCGCTATCTTCAAGTGACTGCTGAGTCCCCATCTTAAAATACACAGAATCACAAACTCATTCCAGAAGAATGTCTACTTCTGCTTCATTAACTACACTAAAGCCTTTGACTGTGTGGATCACAATAAATTGTGGAAAATTCTTAGAGATGGGAATACCAGACCACCTTACCTGACTCATGCAAAACTTGTATGCAGGTCAAGAAGCAACAGTTAGAACTGGACATGGAACAACAGACTGGTTCCAAATTGGGAGAGGAGTACGTCAAGGCTATATATTGTCACCCTGCTTCAGTTCAGTTCAGTTCAGTCGCTCAGTCGTGTCCGACTCTTTGCGACTCCATGAATTGCAGCATGCCAGGCCTCCCTGCCCATCACCAACTCCCGGAGTTCACTCAAACTCATGTCTATCAGTCGGTGATGCCATCCAGCCATCTCATCCTCTGTCGTCCCCTTCTCCTCCTGCCCCCAATCCCTCCCAGCATCAGAGTCTTTTCCAATGAGTCAACTCTTCGCATGAGGTGGCCAAAGTACTGGAGTTTCAGCTTCAGCATCATTCCTTCCAAAGAAATCCCAGGGCTGATCTCCTTCAGAATGCACAGTACACCATGAGAAATGCCAGGCTGGATGAAGCACAGCTGGAATCAAGATTGCTGGGAGAAATATCAATCACTCTCAGATATGCAGATGACACCACCCTTATGGCAGAAAGTAAAGAGGAACTAAAGAGCCTCTTGACGAAAGTGAAAGAACAGAGTGAAAAAGCTGGCTTAAAAGTCAACATTCAAAAAAACTAAGATCATGGCATCTGGTCCCATCACTTCACGGCAAATAGAAGGGGAAACAATGGAAACAGCGAGACACTTTGATTTTCTTGGTCTCCAAAATCACTGCAGATGGTGACTGCAGCCATGAAATTAAAAGACACTTGCTTCTTGGAAGAAAAGTTATGACCAACCTAGATAGCATATTCAAAAGCAGAGACATTACTTTGCCAACAAAGGTCCGGCTCGTCAAAGCTATGGTTTTTCCAGTAGTCACGTGTGATGTGAGAGTTGGACTATAAAGAAAGCTGAGCACTGAAGAACTGATGCTTTTGAACTGTGATGTTGGAGAAGACTCTTTGAGAGTCCCTTGGACTGCCAGGAGATCAAACCAATCAATCCTAAAGGAAATCAGTTCTGAATATTCATTGGCAAGACTAATGCTGAAGCTTAAGCTCCAATACTTCGGCCACCTGATGTAAAGAACTGACTCACTGGAAAAGATCCTGACACTGGGAAAGATTGAAGGCAGGAGCAGAAGGGGGCAACAGAGGATGAGATGGTTGGATAGCATCACCAACTCGATAGACATTCAGTTCAGTTTGACTGAACTGAACTGAACTGAACATGATTACCCAAGGGGAAACATGGAATGGGAGAGATGTTACAAATTAGGATCTTGTAATTAACATACACACACTACTATATAAAATAGATAACCAACAAGGACCTACTCGATAGCACAGGGAACTCTACTCTATACTCTGTAATAACCTATATGGGAAAAGAATCTCTGTGTGTGTGTGTGTGTGTGTGTGTGTGTTAGTCTCTCAGTCTTGTCTGACTCTGGGACCCCAAGGACTGTAGCTTGCCAAGCTCCTCTGTCCATGGAATTCTCTAGGCAAGAATACTGGAGTGGGAATCTTTTCCAGAATATTCCCTTCTCCAGGGGATCTTCCCAACCCACAGATCAAGGTCTCCTGCATTGCAGGCAGATATTTTACCATCTGAGACACCAGAGAAACCCAATGTGTGTATGTGTATAGTTGAATGGGTTTGTGGTACACCTGAAATTAATATAATGTTGTAAATCAACTATACTCCAGTAAAATATAAAATGAAAAAATAGTGAATAAAAATTTAGTTTCTGTAAGAAATATTGGAAATATGCAGTTAAAACTGTTAGGGTAAGCTAAATATCATTATCATCATATGGACATACCCTGTTCAAATGTGTTAATGATCTTATTTTGGAAATATAGAGTTAAGTGTAAAATTTTCACTCATATTAAAGTATTATGCAGGATGAAACAAAGAATCAAAATCACTGGGCTGTGAATTCATATTTTCTGAAAAGCTTCCCAGGTAATTTTGACATGTAGTGGGTTAGAGGAGATTAATTTAAACCAATTGCTTAATCCAATAATAGAAAAATTATTTAGAAGCATGGGACAGAGACTTAAAAAATAAAAACGTAGGCAGAATGTCCAAATAATTTTGATAGCATATATTATAATCTCCCTTTGGAAGGAATAGGGTCAATTACCTAATTTTCCACAGTTAGGTTGCATTATGATGCTGTAAGATTAAAGTAATGCCCACAGAAGAAAATATATCATTTTCAAATAACTTGAGACAAAAAAAGCTGGTGAATAAGAGAAAGAGCTAAAAGTAAATAATTTATTATACAGAAACATTTCTCCAAAATCTGTTTCTTCAACATATACAATGACATTTTAATATATTCAGGATGGGAGTAGGGAAACTTTTTACATTACACTGAAAGACAAGAATGAGATTCAGGTAACAGCTGGTTTTATGCCCCTAGAGAAATATTGTTTACAAAATAGGAATGTTGATTCAACAATGGATCAGGACAGCAAATTGGAAATAAACTTTTCTTTCACTGCATCAAATAAAAGGAAGAAAAGAAATGTGACACAGAGTGACTTTGCAAATTTTCCAGATGTCAGAATTGGTCTGGGTGATTGATTTATCAAGACATTTAAAAATTCTATTTTCTACTCCTAAGTAATCAAATGTAAACTGGTGATCAACAATGAAGTGAAAGTAGAGCTCAAATTCCATTCAATTAGTTTTAAAATGTATTATTTTTGAGAACCAAGTCCTTCTCCTGGCTGAGTTGACGAGATTTCCCTTCAAGGAACAAGTGCATTTTTAACAGACTGGGGAACTCGACTGGCATAATAGTCATAATTCCTCAGTGTGGCCAGGACTCCAGCCGAGTTCATGTGCTTCACCTCCTTATTATACTGAAGGGCATTTCCATGGATATCGGTTAACTTGCCTGTGGAAAAACATCAATACAATGTCAATGACTGATCAGATCATCTTAAGTGTTTCTTGCTTCCCTATGTAACAAAATATAATGAATGTTGGATAAAATAAGGAAAATGGGAGGGACTGCAAAGGTTAAGTGTTAATTTCACTTTCAGTTTAAGACTAACTAAAGGCTGTCATTATTTTTTCCTCCTTGATTAAAATAATTCAGTGGTTTTTTTTTTGCCTTACTGTGCAGCATGTGGGATCTTATTTCCCCAACCAGGGATTGAACCCATGCCCCCTGCATTGGAAGCACAGAGTTTTAACCACAGGACCATCAGGGATGTCCAGTGGGAGTAGGGAAACTTTTTACATTCCTCTGAAAGACAAGAATGAAATTCAGGTAACAACTGGTTCTGTACCCTAGAGAGATCTGGTTTACAAAACAGGAATTTTTCAATTTGTATTTCTTGGTATCAATTAATTTCTTTTTTTCTGGAGTGATTATTTTCCTACTGATTATATTTCATCACCCACAATTCCTGCTTTCTGAAGTATTTCCTTCATTTTACCATTTATCACTAACACTTTATTTGGTAAGAGCTGAAGAAGTATGTTCATAAAATATAACTGTGTCGTACGACAGTTTCACTTAACATTTTTGTTTGTTTTCTGCATTTTCTCCTGCCAGCCCCTCTCCCCCTTTAAAGTCTATTTTTAGCTGCACTGGGTCTCTGCTGCAGCTCACGGGCTTCTCCAGTTGTCCGGCATGGGCTCAGTAACTGCAGGAGGCAGGCTCAGTTGGAGGATGTGTGATCTGAGTTTTCCAACCAGGGACTGAACTTGCATTGCCTGTGTTGGCAGTGCAGAGTCACTGGGCCGCCAGAGAAGCCCTAATGAGAATGAGGATGGATTGTGGTGTATTTAACTTCCCTGTCATGTAATGTGCTAATGAGGTACTGATGCAATACTCTACCAGCAGAAATGACAGACTGAAAATCGAGCCTTTGAGAGTCGACGCGATCACAGGAGTTCCCTGGCAATCCAGTGGTTAGGACCCTGTGCTTTCACTGCTGTGAAAGTAAAAGTCACTCATTTGTGTCCAACTCTTTGCGACCCCATGGACTATACAGTCCATGGAATTCTCCAGGCCAGAATCCTGGAGTCAGTAGCCTTTCCTTTCTCCAGTAGATCTTCCTGACTCAGGGATTGAACCCAGGTCTCCCTCATTGCAGGTGGATTCTTTCCCAGCTGAGCCACAGGGGAAGCCCAGGCCAGATTCAGTTCCTGGCTGGGGAACTGACATCCCACGAGCCATGCGTTGTGGTACCCCCTGCCCCAATATAGATATGATCTGATGTCTATCTGAATGTGAAAAATCATCTTGCTATGTATATATCTGTAGTATTTTTGGAGTCAGAAAAAAAAATTCCAAGTCTATGATCTTCAGCACTAGCCCTGAGACATTTATCAATATTGGCTTAGAAGAAACTAACTGAGGTGAGGATAATCACAATAAATATTCTGCTTTTCAAGAGAAAAAAAAACCCCTAAAAGCATTAAAGCCATACATGAATAAGGATTTCATTAAGTTAACTACGTGCAGACCAAGGTCCAAAGGAGAAACTAACTAAAGAATGAGTTTGCTGGAAATCTACTTCCTTACTTATAAAATGCAGGTGTTGGACTGTATACTCTCTAACTTTCCTTCTATTATTTACATTTTAAGAGTCTAGGTCAAGTAATACTAGTGAAATATTATATCCCAGCATAATATGAAAACTGGATAAAACCCGTAATTCCCCCAAATAAAATGGACTAACCTCCGACAGCATGTAAAATGACTTCTGGGGCACAGGTGTCCCACTTCTTGCATCCAGGACTTGCAAACACATAAGCAGAGGCTTTGCCTTCAATCAGCTGAATTATCTGTAAGGTTAAGAGAGTAATAATCCCTTGACTATGAAATGACTGAGGTACCAATAAAGAGAAACTGCTAGTTTTTTTCCTCAAGCATTTCGATTCTTCAATCAGATTCAACTTAGGTTAAAGCCTCAGCAGGTATAAATGACATGAGTATTATAAAGAAACATACAGAGTACATGTGTAATTATACAGTGATCTGAGGTGGGGGGGGGAAGTAGTCAAATAAGCTATAAGGAGGCTATCTGAAGCCTCTTCATATTCCAAGTTAGGAAAATAAAGTTTCCCCTTTTTTATGTTGTTTTTCTTTTATTGTGAAAGCTGTATATATTTTGTTGTAGAAAAAGTAAAGTTTTTTAGTCTTGTAGAAATTTGACCATTATTATGTAAAGAAGACAGAAACATCAGCCAGCACAGTAATGTGTAAGTCGTGATCAGTTCTAATAGATGTGTGATGCTGACTAATCCAACAAGCAGTTTCATGAGTCTTTGTTTAGGAATCATGTGTGTGTGCTCCGGCATGTCTGACTCTTTTTGACTCTGTGGACTGCAGCCCACCGGGCTCCTCTGAACATGAAATCTTCCAGGCAGGAATTATGGAGTGGGTTGCCATTTCTTTCTCCAGGGGATCTTCCCAACCCAAGAATCAGCCCTGCACCTCCTGCGTCTCCTGCACTGCAAGTGGATTCTTTACCACTGAGCCTCCTCAGAAGCCATGTTTTAGAATCATACTTGTTACTATTTCTGCTACCAAAGTGTGAATTTTAAAAGACGCATGCTATTAATACCTGTAATATTCATACAAAAATAAGGTTGCCAAGAGAAACTGTGTGACTCTAGACATAAACTTGCCACTTGGCTTATTTTTTGGTTACACGGTGAAACAACTAGGACTATAAAATTCAGACTGCAAATACTGAGATGCAAAGACCAGCCGAGGAGAATGAGAACCTCAGTGAACACAAGGTAACCTGCTGTTCTTTCTAGGATTACTGTATTCAAGAACACCTTCAAACCATTAAACCTTGCTGTAGGCTTCTGAATAAAAGCTTTCTCTTTCTTTAAGGAAATCTGTGTCAAGTCTTTATTATGTCCCAAGAACTGTGCCAGGAATACTTTTTGAGAGAAGAGAGGCTAGCTGTAACTTTTGTTAGATTTTCAAAGAAGTCCTTGATGCAAAAAAGTTAAGAACTGCCCAACAAAGTCTTTTCATAGAAGAAAAAGAGGTGGGAGGTTGTGCAGGATGGGGACTTTGTTCCAATGGGGAATGGTACCCCTTGGGAATAAAAGAGATAATGGGTTTTCTAAGTTACAAAAGTAGGAATAAAGGAAATCATATTTCAGGGAATACCAGGAATATATTTTTTACTTTGAGATGTTTAAAAAATTTTTTTCAAAAAACTGTTACTTCTAATTTTCACCCTCTTATAAGCAAATGCTTTTGAAAAATCTAGAAATAGCTGATTATTGCTTCCAAAGGATGTGTGTGCTTAGTCGCTTACAAAGTCGCTCACGTTGTGAACAACTTCTTTGCGACCCTATGGACTTATAGTCCGCCAGGCTCCTCTGTCCATGGGGATTCTACAGGCAAGAATACTAGAGGGGGTTGCCATGCCATCCTCCAGGGGATCTTTCTAACCCAAAGACTGAACCCAGGTCTCCCGCACTGCAGACAGATTCTTTACCATCTGAGCCACCAGGGAAGCCCACTTCCAAAGGATAAGGGAGGAGAAATCAATTCCATTCAGTTCAATAAGTATTTATCATCTGTTGCCCCTGACACACAAGTGGGAAAAACACATGCTTGGGGGCATTTGGCTGTCAGGATATAGAGGACTTTACATCCTATTCGCAACTGCTGTGAGGTGGAATCACCCAGGGATGTGGTGTACGGGAATGCCATGATAAGCTGTGTGTTTTCATCACCCTAGTGGCACTGTGAGGACATGGGCTTGCATGGGGAACCACTTTGGAAGCCGCGGTAAAGTTTGGATGTGGGACGATGATAGGTTTCAACTAGGGCACTGGCAGTTGAGATGGACGAGACTTTAGAGGAGAATTATAAAGATCTGAAAGCAGGATCAGATTGATAGGATGTGAAGAAGGAAGGAGGATACAATGACTTTCAGGTGTCTGGCTCGAAGAGTCAGGAAAATGGCAATGCCATTAAGCAGATAGGAAGTAGCGAGTGGAACACATCTGGGCGCTGGTAGAGAGAGGATGCGCTCCAACCGGGGATGCTGAATTTGAGATGCCTGAAGGATGTCATCATGATGATAACCAAGGGGCAATCAGGTGAGAGGAGATCAGGGATGGAAATCAAACTGTGTTTCATTTCACCATGTTCTCAGATGTGGGCCTAAATGAATGAAGCGGGGAGGCATCCAGGGAGGGACAGGCAGGCCCATCCTTAGAGTCTGTAGATCTAGGAAGTAATCCAAGAGGTCCTTGAGAAAATAAGGACTGGAAACAGGCAGGGGGCTTTATGCAAATGACTTATATTATCACTGAACCCTTTTAGGTTAAAAAAGGCGTAAACCACAACATTAAAAAAAAAAAATCAAATGTTGCTGAAATGTGTCCTTAATGGCAAATAACAATCTTTCTTCTCTTCTCCCAAACTGATTTTACATTTTGTAAAAGCTCAGTTATTTCTTTCAATGATTCAGTTTCATTTCAGAGATGATGGACGGATTTTCATACCTTATTTCCTGCTCCTCCCACTCTCAGCACATCATCAGGGTTCATAGCAGTGATGCAGTCTGTAACCAACTGACTGTTATGGGACCGGGTAGTTGTGATGATGTGTTTGCCGGCGGGCACTTCTTTCAGCTGAAACCCGAAGGCACCTAAACCCAAAACTCCCCAGATAGTTCTCCCCAGCACAGCATCTGGTCCTGCCTGTGTAAACAGATGAAACAACAGCAAAGCTTGTCATCACTTAGAGAAAAAGGTTCATTATAGATACGACATTTAGTTATATCAGCAGCATGATTAAAAAAAAATGGTAATGTTATAAAGTACAAAACAGTATCATCGACAAAGAAATTTTCCTGAGAGGATCAGCTGATTATTCTCATTGTTGTTTTGGTTAATAATTGGGAGTTCCCTCGTGGCTTAGTGGCTAGGATCTGGGTTTCATTGCCATGGTCCAATTTCTATGCCTGCTGTGGAACTGAGATCCTGCAAGACACGCAGCACAGCGGGAAAAAAAAAACCAATAACTGGACGTCAGAAGTATGGAAAGAAACTTCTGGTTATTGCCTGGAGTCTTCAGGAAAGGCAATATCACATACTGATTCCTGGTCCTCTTAGAATAATCCAACGGCTTCATTACTGCATTTGCAAAGAGCTGTTTTGCAAAAGGTACATAATTCCCAGGAAATGAAATACCATGTATTGATTACTTTTCATGGTCCAAGGAACAACAGGGATCACATTACTATGGGAACAGGAAATGGTGATAACATATTTGGCTGCTATAGAGACAAAGTGACTGAAGAGGCTAACACTGAAAAGCGGCCATGGATAATGGGGCCAGGGTTAAAAAATTTTACTGACAATTATGGTGGCAAAGTGACAATGACAATGCAATCCCAGAATCTGTGTTTTCCTTTGCAGAGCTCAAAGAATTTTCAACCACATTATTATAACGATAGACTTTGCATAGAAAAACATAACCTGTATTTTGAGGAAACTAAACCTGATGCCTAAAATGGTTAAAGCAAAGTCATCAAAATATCACTATAGCAATAGATATATAGACATGTATTTTTACTGAATACTAAACATGTACCAGGCATGTTTAGTACTAAGAGTTTACATGTATCATCCTTATTTTACAGATGAGGAAAATGAGTTTTGGAATCTTTCAGTAACCTGACCAAGGACTCTATAGTATATAGTATAGTGAAGTTGCTCAGTCATGTCCGACTCTTTGAGACTCCATGGACTGTAGCCTACCAGGCTCCTCTGTCCATGGAGTTTTCCAGGCAAGAATATTGGAGTGGGTTGCCGTTTCCTTCTCCAAGGACTCTAGGGAGATCATAATCAAACTGAGGCTTGTCTGTGTTCAAAGCCAATATCTGTCATCACTGAACTAGACCATCTGCCTCTGTGTACTTGTCAAATGCTTTCACACACATCATCTTGTTTACCCTAGAGCAGTATCCTGGGTGCTGTTACAGTGAAGGACAGTTGTGTTGCAGGGTTGGATTCCCTGGGAAGTGGGCTCTGAGTTAAGAAGGGTGTTTATGAAGGAGTGCCCTTGGGATCCACACTGTGCAACGGAGGGGAGGTGGTATGAGTGGGCAGAAGGAGAAACTGAGCTATGATGCAGACCCGACCACAGCTTCAGCTGACCCCAGGGGGAGCTCTGGAGCCCGAACGACTCCTCAGGGTTGTACCAATCCGGGGAGAACATATCGCAAACTGGGATGAAATGCCAGGCCTTTACACCTGTCCAATCATCAGTCACCTGGCAATGGACTGACTGCCTGGGGGAGGGGCGTGTCACTGGCGAGGTGGTTCTTTACAGGCGAGGTGGTTCTTTACAGGCGAGGAGGCCGGCCTCCAAAGGGCTGAGAGCACTCTGCAAGTCGGGAATCAGAGGAACCAAAGAACAGGCACTGGGGCTCAGGCATGCTCGCCTGCTTCTCCTGTTTGCTCTCGGGTCTACACCGTAGGAGAGGCTGGACTTTTCAGAGTACTGATGGGCTCTGGGTGCTCATTACACTTCAGCTCAGTTGCTGAGACCAACTTCATACTCTTAAGAAACCTATTCATGGGGCTCTCCCTGGTGGTCCAGTGGTCAAGATCTGTGCTTCCAATGCAGGGGGTGTGGGTTAGATCCCTGGTCGGGGAACTAAGATCCCACCTGTTGTGTGGCCAAAAAATTAAAAATATTAAAAAAATAAGTAAATAAAAACATTAAAAAAAAACCTACTTATTAATTCAGCTTTCCAGTCATTCTGAAAAAGAAAGGAAAGCATACTCAATAGGGGACATGAGTATTCTGGGCCCTAGAAAACTCACATGCCCTGTGTAAATAAACATGAAGGCAAAGAAGATGGGACCATGGACTCTTGGCGCCCTGGCAAGGTAAATGCAAACCCCACAAGGCAGCCGGCTAGCCTCCCTCTGAGCTCCTGATCTCTCAGCCTCTCTCACTGTCTCTCTCATTTACAGTACCCACACCAACTGTCTGGGTGTAATAAAGGCTAACACTTTCATCTTATTGATGAGATAAGTAAGATTTATGATGGTTAAGGAGCAAGCTCTGATGTTCAGACAGACTGGGTTTCTTTGCACTATGCCATGCTTTTTTTTAAAAAAATTTAATCATGTTCAGAATTCTTTTTTTAAAAGTTTTTATCAGAGGATAGCTGCTTTACAATGTTGTGTTAGTTTCTGCTATACAGCAAAGTGACTCAGCTCTACATACACATATATCCCGTCTTTTGGATTTCCTTCTCATTTAGGTCTCCACAGAGCACTGAGTAGAGTTCCCTGTGCTATACAGTAGGTTCTGCCATGCGCTTTCAATTTGAGTACTTCCCGCTTCAGTATCTGTTAGAAGCAATAATACAGTTTGAATTGTGAGAAGTCCTTTATGTGACTAAGAGAGCGGTATAGCGTGTGGACTGTGGTTTAGATTCCAGATCTGTCAGTGACCAACCAGGGCAAGTTGTTTGTCTCAGTGTCCTCATCTTTCGAATGGGGATGAAGGTGTCCTAAAAGAATGATGGTGCATATCAGAACGAGATAATGCATGTATATCTTGAGTCTGGCAGGAAGCTCTTGATAAATGATTTAGATTTTAAGTTGAACATTCAGCCTTGAAAACTACCAACAAAGCTGAGTGACTTTTCTCCTTGTTGCAACAAATTTTAAGGCATAAGCAAGAGAGCAGGACGAGACAAAGAGAAAGAGAGTGTATAGAAGGAAAGGTGGTAAAGGGACGGTAACAAAGGAAAGAACAGGGGATAATGAGCTGGGAAATGGCATAGACACTGGCTGCCTGGGGTACCACAAACTGCCTACTTCTTTCTACCTACCAGTGGAGCCAAAAGCCTAGCTATTTTTCTCACCTTTGCGTCATTCCTCGGCTCCCTTAACTTCTGATTTTCATCGTTCTGCAGAAAGTGAATACAAGCATTCTAACTTCAGAAAGAAATGATGGAAAATTTTAGTAACTCCAAAGCACTTAAACCTTTTTTTTTTTTTGAAAAAAGGTGACATGCATTGCAATATTATCTATGAATTAAATGCCCCTCTTTTAAGTAACAGTATTAGCTTACCTTAAAGTTTACATGACACTCTTAAGAAGCACATGATTATAACTAAAAAAGTTATAATCATATACACGGTAGGAAAAACCTAAAGTTATCTGAGAAGTAGAAATCTGCTCTGAACTCCATTTGGAGATTCAGAAGTAACCGTCCCCATTCTGGTTACTTTTTTCTCTAAAGATCTACTAAATCTGTTTTCTCTAAAGATTTACTAATGTAAATGCCTTAAGTATTTTATTTCAACAGTTTCCTTTAGCATTTCGTGTGATCTAATGGTAATATTCATGATTTGGAAGTACATTAGCCTCCTGTTCTACAGCAGACAATTTCTTGAGAGTACAGTAGAAAGTCAAAGCAGATTAGAGAGATAAAATAACAGGAAAGAGTGCAAGAGCATATCTATTTAATGCTGACCATAATTTAGGCATTATGTGAAATCACCTGCAAAACAACAAGGCTAGCCTCTTTTCTTGGTTGAAATGGTTCATATCTTCATTGTGCTTCAAGCACCACCTGTAAATCAGGTGCCTCAATGACCAAGCTAATCAAGAACCATGTCAGTAATTCCCAGAATTTTGCTTATGATTTGAATTATAAGGCATGTGTAAAAAAACATATACAACACATATAGTGTGTCTGTGTATAGTCTCATAAATACATACACATTCCTGGCATCACCACCCCCAGAGATCTGACTCACTACATCTGGGGTGTGACCTGGGAATCCTTACTCTGAAAAGTTCCCCCAGACTGCAGATGTAACCAAGCTAGAAACCACTAGATTAGATAGCATTAAGAATCACAGAACACCATAATTATTTATCTGAAAAAATATTTTGGCGTCATTTAAGAGCAATACCTGGTAGTTGTAATATGGCTGGTTAATAACTCCTGCTATGGCTTTTCCTTCATAAGCAATTCCAATAAGAACTGTTACATTGTCAAGAAGACCTAAAAAGAAGAAAACTCGTATCATTACATAACTCATGTTATGACTCCTCAGCAGCACATCAATGGCTCCTGAGTTATTTTTGCAATAAAGGTAAGGAATTTACAGTGATTCAACCAGAGATCAAATTACCAACATCCATTGGGTCATGGAAAAAGCAAGAGAGTTCCAGAAAAACATCTATTTATGCTTTATTGACTATGCCAAAGCCTTTGACTGTGTGGATCACAAGAAACTGTGGAAAATTCTGAAAGAGATGGGAATACCAGACCAGCTGACCTGCCTCTTGAAAAATCTGTATGCAGGTCAAGAAGCAACAGTTAGAACTGGACATGGGAACAACAGACTGGTTCCAAATAGGAAAAGGAGTACGTCAAGGCTGTATATTGTCACCCTGCTTATTTAACTTCTATGCAGAGTACATCATGAGAAATGCTGGGCTGGAAGAAGCACAAGCTGGAATCAAGACTGCCAGGAGAAATCTCAATAACCTCAGATAGGCAGTTGACTCCACCCTTATGGCAGAAAGTGAAGAAGAACTAGAGAGTCTCTTGATGAAGGTGAAAGAGGAGAGTGAAAAAGTTGGCTTAAAGCTCAACATTCAGAAAATGAAGATCATGGCATCTGGTCCCATCACTTCATGGGAAATAGATGGGGAAACAGTGTTAGACTTTATTTTGGGGGGCTCCAAAATCACTGCAGATGGTGACTGCAGCCATGAAATTAAAAGACACTTATTCCTTGGAAGGAAAGTTAAGACCAATCTAGATAGCATATTCAAAAGCAGAGACATTACTTTGCCAACAAAGGTCCATCTAGTCAAGGCTATGGTTTTTCCAGTAGTCATGTATGGATGTAAGAGTTGGACTGTGAAGAAAGCTGAGCACTGAAGAATTGATGCTTTTGAAGTGTGGTGTTGGAGAAGACTCTTGAGAGTCCCTTGGAATGCAAGGAGATCCAACCAGTCCATTCTAAAGGAGATCAGTCCTGGGTGTTCTTTGGAAGGACTGATGCTAAAGCTGAAACTCCAATACTTTGGCCACCTCATGTGAAACTAAGAAGAATTGATGCTTTTGAAGTGTGGTGTTGGAGAAGACTCTTGAGAGTCCCTTGGACTGCAAGGAGATCCAACCAGTCCATTCTAAAGGAGATCAGTCCTGGGTGTTCTTTGGAAGGACTGATGCTAAAGCTGAAACTCCAATACTTTGGCCACCTCATGTGAAGAGTTGACTCATTGGAAAAGACTGATGCTGGGAGGGATTGGGGGCAGGAGGAGAAGAGGATGACAGAGGATGAGATGGCTGGATGGCATCACTGACTCAATGGACATGGGTTTGGGTGAACTCTGGGAGCTAGTGATGGACAGGGAGGCCTGGCATGCTGCAATTCATGGGGTCACTAAGAGTCGGACACGGCTGAGCGACTAAACTGAACTGAAGTGACTGATCCTTGATTACGGAGAAGGCAATGGCAACCCACTCCAGTACTCTTGCCTGGAGAATCCCAGAAACAGCAGAGCCTGGTGGGCTGCCGTCAATGGGGCCGCACAGAGTCGGACACGACTGAAGTGGCAGCAGCAGCATCCTTGATTAAACCTACTTCCAGGAAAATATACAAGTTTTAAGAGAGTGCTGATCAGGGACAGGAGTAGGAACTATGGCCACTTAATTGAATTGATTGATACACACAGTCTCATTAGTAATAACCTGTAAACCAATTAAGTAAATCAGCCATAACTCCACAGCCATCATTAGATTCCTCTGCGTCCCTCTCTATCACCATCTGACTCACTTTGCCTGCTAGATCACTCTCGATTCCAGGATTATCATCTAGGTTTGTATTTCAAGCCTCTAAATTAAGATGTCTCACAGTGGGGACGATGAACTAACAAGCAGCATCAGAATGAAAGTGAAATAAAGTGTTAGTCACTCAATTGTGTCCAACTCTATGACCCCAGGGACTGTTGCCCTCCAGGCTCCTCTGTCCATGGGATTCTCCAGGCAAGAATACTGGAGTGGGTTGCCATTCCCTTCTCCAGGGGATCTTCCTGACTCAGAGATCAAATCCAGGTCTCATGCATCGAAGCCAGATTCTTTACCATCTGAGCCACCAGGGAAGATGGCATTAGAATAAACTGGCTCCATTTTTTCAATACAGATTCTTAGGCTCCTTTGCAGAGCTAGTGAATCAAACTTTCTGGATGTGGGGGCTGAGATTTGAACCAGTTGTTAGCTGCTCTTGTACTCACTTAAACTGTCTAGAGCTCTCCTATTTCTCAACGGATTATAGAGACGTTTTCCGGACAAATACACATACACACTACGGAATTCACTTGTAGATGTGTTTCATTCAAGGACAGAGAAAGTTTTTTCTGGGATTATGAGACATTTTCTTTTTTTAAGCCATGAAGCTGAGAACCAATACAAGACAACCTACGCTAATCTTTCTTTCAAAAATAAGAATCTAAGCTTATGCTGTGCTCCTAAAATCTACCACTCTGGCTCCGAGCCTGGTCCATTTCACTTCAATGCTGCCAACTTCAATTTGCTGCTTTCTAAGTCTGCTCATCTTAGATCATTTCTGGAGGGAGAAATATCACACTATGTTTCAAAACCCATCTTTAGAGGTGATGCTGTGAAGTGAGACAGCAGTTCTCAGAGGCGGGGAGTGGGGCACACACACCACGGGATGCTGGCGGAGCAAGGCAGTACAGCAATGCTCTTGTTTTTCTACCTAATAAAGTTGGGGGTTCAGTACAGTCTCTTTGGTTACACTGGCTTAATGTCAGTTATTCTTGTGGATGGGACCTTTGGGTGGGACTGGTGGAGTACTGGGGGGATTGATATTTGAACCAGACGTCATATACTCATCCTATTGCTGCCAAATACAGATACAAAAGGCAAATACAAAAGAGACACCAACCTTCGGTATATTCCTTGGTACCATCCAGAGGATCAACCCAGACCACAAGCTAAAAAAGAGAATGTGTCCAAATTAAGCATATAAAATTTTAAAAAGTGGAAATAGCCCGATGGTCCAGTGGTTAGGACTCCTCACTTCCAATGCCATGGGTCCAGGTTTGATTGCTGGTTGGGGAACTAAGATCCTGCTAGCCTCACAGGACAGCCAAAAAAACCCAGAAATTAAAACAACAACAAAAGGATTTAAATAGATAAACTAAAAACTATCTTTTTCATTTCCGCAATTATGGGAGGCTTAAGCCAATGTTATCAGTTTTGTAATAATCAAAGAAAAATAGTAAAAAAAAAAAGTATTTTGTAATCAAAGATATACAACACTATAAATCAACTGTACTTCAATAAAATTTTTTACAATATAAAATGCTGAACTGGTAAAAGTTTATTGTCACCTAAGCAGCTACAACACATTGGCATGAACATCTTGAGCTCCAGACTTCGATGCAAGGAAAACTTTAAAGTGGCAGCAAAAATGTGTTGTGTGGATACTACTCACTTTTATATATAAATGCTGATTTAGAAAAATAATGACAGTTTGACTATCTTAAGGACACAGTATATATATGGCCAAGAAAAATGAATTGTTTATAAGACTGAAATAGAATAGACAAAAAATCCTCTCTTCTCAGGACTTTTAATATGATTCAGGATACGCAGTCATGAACCACTAGAATTACAACACTCGATGTGAATTTATGAGGGCCTATTTCTGATGGAAGACATCATGTCTTTTCTTTCTATACTCCCTATCACAGAACAAAGCACCTTACTCATAGTATGTGCTCAACGAATGTGTGTTAAATAAACTAAAACTCGAACATTAAAGAAGTATGATAGCTATCTGAAGTCACAGATTTAATTTAAGCAATTATAAAAAGCAAGGGGGATAATTTTTATGGCCTTCCAAAAATATAAGGCAGTGATCCATTTCATCACTTTCCAGTTCCAATTACCCATGAAAAGTTTTACTATCAAATCTACTAAATAACAAATTAGATTTTCTCCCTAAAAGTATTATCATCATCATCATTATTATTATTGGCCATACCATGCAGCTTGTGGTATCTTAGTTCCCTGACCAGAGACTGAACCTGGGCCCCAGCAGTGGAAGCACAGAGCCTCTAACCACTGGACCACCAGGGAATTCCCCCAAATGTATTTTTAGTAACAGTTTGAAAGTGAAGAGTAAATCAACAGAATAAGAAAATGAACTTAAAATTAATAGGTGAGACATCCCATATGGTTGCCAGACATTTCTATGTTGGCTCTAAAAGGTTTCAGGTTCCTGGTTGCCCTGCTTTTTATAACTACCGACTTTTTATTATGATGGCAGATTTTATTTCCTTTACTACAACAAACACAGAAGCTTAATAGAGAGGTAAGTAATAGTATGGGTCATACATCTTCCTCCTGGATAGCACTGTACTGTGACGGGCACGGCTGCTTCAGTATCTCCTCCCACTGACCGTCTTCAATCAGCTCTTGATCCACGTCTTCAGGAGGCAGATCCTAAAGCAGGGAATACTGGTGATGACTGAAGCTGTTTCCTGTTTGCAGAATACCCTCTGTCTCAGTAACAAGTAATACAGCATCATAGGTTTCACTAGTTCTTTCTGTTTACCATTTCTATTTGGACCTTTTAAAGCTAACGGAATAAAACTGCAAAAACAAATCACATATGGCTCATCAAAGTTGATTACAAAGGGTCCTAACTTCATTATCCTGAGCAAGGATTAAAAACAAGAGAATGTTCAAGTATTATACACTTATCTACACAAGTGGCCCTGATATCAGCTATGTCTTACTCTCAGATATAGGAGATGTCAGTTCCTTCATCTTCACAGTGTCAGTCTTTGAATAAATAGGCAAGTAAGTGTTACTTGAAAAAAAAAACCATTTCTATTTGGACCTTTTAAAGCTAACGGAATAAAACTGCAAAAACAAATCACATATGGCTCATCAAAGTTGATTACAAAGGGTCCTAACTTCATTATCCTGAGCAAGGATTAAAAACAAGAGAATGTTCAAGTATTATACACTTATCTACACAAGTGGCCCTGATATCAGCTATGTCTTACTCTCAGATATAGGAGATGTCAGTTCCTTCATCTTCACAGTGTCAGTCTTTGAATAAATAGGCAAGTAAGTGTTACTTGAAAAAAAAAACACCAAAAAAACAGGAACAAAACTCATTTTATTTCAAAGTTGGAGAATTCTGCTCATCTTATACTTTATATGCTGAATATCACAAGCATAACCATATTGTCTGTGGTCAAGAACTGAGACATCTGGTCTAGAAATAGACCAAAATATTAAAAGCAGACATTTCCTGAAAGTCCAAGGAACATCGCAGTTATTTTTATGTTAAAACACAAAAATATATGCTTGCAGTCATAAAAGTAGTGTATAAAAAGTGACAATCACAAATCCATATGGTGGACAGGGATTAAACAAACAAACAAACAAACACGGTAGCCCTGACAAGTCTTACCTCTTCCCCTATAATTGTTAGCTTGGGGAACTTCCGTGCCAATGAAGAACATATGCTCACTTGAACTAATCGGTCGGCCTTGGTCTGCAGGTCTGTTGCACAGGTCTGCAACAAAGAAAGTACATTTTAGCAGAACTAATAAAGTTGTTCTTTGATGTCTCATGTGATTATCTATATCCATTTAAATTACAGTCTGTTTTAAGACTGATGGAGCTTAACATCATATGAGTCAGCTAGTTTTTTGGCTTGGTTTTCCTCATGGGACTTCTAGTGGCTAAAGTTTGGAAATGAACTTTAAAATTATTTAGAACATTTTCTGCCCCAGCTCACAAATTCCTTGTATCAGATCTCTACATTAATCTTTTGCTCAAGCAGGTTGACAGGAAGTTTATACATTTTTTAAGGCAGTTAACAGTATTCTGATATGGATTCTTCTATAAATTTCACTCA